>CAMOHE010048164.1:0-88857 GCA_946598075.1 Artocarpus hirsutus
TATTCTTGATAAACTGATTTCAATGGAATCTTTATTTAATGAAAATATTTATTTGATTTATTTATTTGTTAAGAAAGTTTTATTAGACTATTTATCTGCTTATTTTAAACATAGTCCTACTGAGCCTTTCGCTCACATTTTTATTGTTTTAAAATCTTAACCCTAGGTGGACATCAACTTAGGATCGGAGAAGAGTCCACTGACGGGACTTACGACCAGTAGAAGATTTGGGTAGGTTGTGGTACAAATCGAGGCATGTAAGATTTTTAACTTTCTTTTATTTCTGGACTGTAGTTGTATGGTATTATTGTCAGTACTACATGTGTGTGCACAATATGTGGGCCAGTGGGACCCATACTCGTTCCACCTCATATTTAAATTTTTTAATGTTATTTTATTTGCTTAATTATTATAATGGTTTATTTTATTTCCTTAATTCCTTTTATTCGAACGATTTTACAATTCCTTCAAATTTATTTATAAATCTAATTCTAAAACCCTGTTTTTAATTAAATCCTTATTTAATTAACTTAATTAAACCACCACGTCATCTCCCGTACTTCGGGGCGTGACAGTATTTTGGTTTGTTAACTTTTAATGACCCTTTTTCTTAAAAACTATCATGTTAAAATCTGTCGTGGAAATTTTGTGGGCTATATAAATGCAGGATGAAGTCCATGTTTTCATGACATTTTTATTGTAAGATACCACGACAGTAGATTCCATGTTGGTTTTTTTAACCCTCATGAAACTTTCCAACATAGTTTTTAACTGTTGTGGAATTTATCATTTATAGTAATGCTTGTTCTTGAGCTACATCCTAAAAGGCCTCATATTAATAGGATATGGTGTCTTTATTTACAAATCATCACTTACAACCTCTTCCAAATAATGTAAAACTGCACAACTTACTCGTTCTTGGCTTTTTTAGGGGTGTTTGGTAGAAGTGGTGTAAACCACTTTCTCAGTTATAAATAGTGTAAAGCTCTTACATGCTACAGTAACAAAAAAAAAAACACGCTACAGTGTAAAGTTCTTATATGCTACAGTAAAAACAGTTCGAACCAACAGTTCTAACCACCTTATCAAACATCCTATTTGTTTCAAACGATCTATGATTGCCATAGTGCAAAACTTTGATCAACGATTCTCTATCAAAGATTTAATGTCACAGTCTTTTTTTTTTTTTTGGCTGAGGTTATTTCATTATAGTATGGATTATTCTTAGCACAACAAAAATACATAAATTATCTCCTCACATACACTAAGATAACGTATGCCAAACATCACCCTTCATATTACATAAGTTTAGAAACCAAAAAAACAATATTATTACACAATTAAAACCAAAGGTGAGTGACATTGGGACCAGGGGAGCAACTCCCTCAACATACTAATAAATGTCTACAGTAAGCTACAACTATTTTATTGGAAATGAATTGTGTCACCTTAATCCCATAAAAGACTAATGAACATTGAGCCGGTAGCTTAAAAATAAGTCTTAAGCGCTTATAAGACTTGAGCCGGAGATATTTTGTTTAGCAGACCACTTTGAAATGAGCTTAATGCTTTGAAATGAGCTTAATGCTACTAGGTTACCATGTTGATGGTCCATTAGTGCTATTTGCTGCTCGGATTTTTTCCCCTCTAACCAAGTGTTTATCAAAACTAATATAGCTTATCATAGAGACTAATAATAGTCTAATAAACTTGACAAGGTTTTTCTTTGGTGCTAAACGAAGACAAAAGACGGAGAAGAAAATGAAAAAGAAGTTTGCATTTGGCCAACAATTTTTTTTTTTTTTTAAATATAGAAGTAAAATGGTGATATGACCTATTTCGAAGCCGTAAGACCACGCAATCTCGATAAAATACTTGCTATTCATTGGCCCACTTGTGTGATATTTGGCATTTTAAACTGAAAATATTCGATCTTCCGTATTTTTTCTGAGTGCGGGCCCACCATTACTCGTTTAGGCACGTTTTTTTATAGGATAGGTGTCCCTGCTGTGCACGTGGTGCATGGATTCCCACTAATTGTGCCACAACATGGCATTGGTTTTCCCCGTTGGTGGATTATTGCATATGTACTATTTTCATATGTTTTAACTTCTTTTTTCAGTAAAGAACTAAGGTAGTATTTAAAAGGTGGTGTCAATTATTGGTTAGAATTATTTTTATTGTCGTATGTGAGAGTTTTATAGTATAGTAATTTTTTTATTATTATTATAACATATAAGAGTTTTATACTATTTATAACTAAATTTATAGTAAAAACTATAATTCTCACCGGTTTAGATTAGTAACTCTACAAAACTTAATTCCAAGCAAAAACCAATTTAGGACTTGAAGCATTATACATTCAAGTACATTATAGCCTCTTTTTTTTTTAATTTAAAAGTAAGGAAATTTAAACTCAACATTTTAAAGTAAAGTCTCGTATGAATTTACTGATAAGTTATACTTATAACCGCCCATTAAACTTTATTCATAATTATTTTTAATAGTTTTTGGTTGGACTTGAGAGAAGACTGCCCTCGTTATAGTGATCATCTTGTAATGGCGGATTTGCCTCCTTGATGAAGTGTTGAACTTATTTAGCTAAAAGTTATGGATAATATATGAAATAATTCCTTTTTTTTATTTTTCCTATTTTTTTTTTAATTTGGGTGAAGGATTCAAACTCTTTACTTTTTAAGTAGAGTTGGTGGTTGAAGAATTTTAACTTTACACTTTATAGTATAGTCAAGAGCATATTCAATGTAAAATTTTTAAATTAATATATAAACAAGTTGTGTATACTAAAACAAAAAAATAAATGTATATTCTATCATATTGTCTCATTATATATGTCTACATATTTTTTTAGTAAATTGACATGTGTTCACATTGATTGTCAACGTTAATGACACATGTTAAAGTACTTGAGAAATTGCGTTAAATCTATTTTTTTTTTCTAAAATTAAAAGTAAACAACACACTGAAGTACCACAAAAAGTTCAAGAGATAAAATGTAAAAAAATATGAGGTACACATAACTTTTTTTTGTCATCAATGTAAACCCATTACTAATTTAGGTTAGATTATTACTGTTAGACAAGTTTAAGAAGTTAATGTCAAAATAAAAAGGTTCAAAAGACAATTTACAAGGCACGAAAATTTTATAGGGATGTGTACTAAAAAATCTTGTTTGAGAGAGCATATCATCTTCTTTTTGTACAATTTTAATTTCGATTCACTTCACTCACATGCACGAGAACATAATCTCTCTCTCTCTCTCTCTCTACACACACGCAGAGACAAAATTATTCGACCATTTTGGTTTTGGGTACTATATACGCAACATCTTACACAACTTCAAC
This sequence comes from Artocarpus hirsutus, assembly GCA_946598075.1. Classification (NCBI taxonomy): domain Eukaryota; kingdom Viridiplantae; phylum Streptophyta; class Magnoliopsida; order Rosales; family Moraceae; genus Artocarpus; species Artocarpus hirsutus. The sequence goes on from CAMOHE010048164.1 coordinate 3,363, forward strand.
AAAAAAAAAGGAAAGAGATGAAACCTACCACATGGACAGAGTGCGACTATTTCACACAAACACGAATAAAAGATATTAAACAGTATATTGAAACATCCGTTATTTTAACAAGAATGGTTTTGTAAAATTAACGTATAAAATGTGATAATTTAAAATTTTATTGCATTTAAAATTTGGTTGTGTTAAAAAAATGAAAGTTAATTACCAAATTACCCTTGAAAATTTCATTTATTTACAAAAAAGCAACTTTAATATTTTCTTACAAAATGTCTCCCAAGCAGGCATTCAGCTTCTAATTCCCACCTACTCCAATCAATCTTGCCTCCCCAAATTATCACTTAATTATACAGCCATCTTTTTATTCAAATCAACTCCCTTCTTCCTTCGCGTCTGCCATCAAGAATGAATAAAGAAGACCAAACCACTAAGACAATAATATTTTTTGACAATTTATGTTTTGGAAATAATAAATAATTTTCTACAAAGTCAATAATTTCAAATTATTTTATTTAAATGAATATCCAACTTTTAAATTATTTTATTTCTAAATATTTTTTTTAAAATTGAATTATTTATTTTAAAAATCTAATTTAACATATTTTATACCAAAATAAAATTTATATGTTTTATTGTTATTTTATAATTTACTAAAATTAAGTTAGAAAAATTGATATTCATAATTTTAATACGTTAATGATTATGGCACACTAATAAAAATAAATGATAAATTGAAATAATTAAAAATTAGGATATAAGTTAAAGTACAGTTATTTTATATGTTTTAGGATAACGACATATTTTGGAGCTTACGTGACGAATTTGATTTTGTAAACTAGAAATTATCAATGAATATATTGCAAAGAGGTAGGGATTCTATTACTCATCTTTTGTAAGGTTTTGATGAATTAAAATTTAATTGTTTTACGTTACAAGATATGTATATAATATTTTGAATGTATATGATAATACCCATAAAAGAATGATGTGTAACTCGTCTTGTATTATACAATGAGGAATATATTGATTTTGATATATGTTATTGTAAATTAAGAAGCACGGTTAGAAAAACTAATTCTATAAATAATGATTAATTATAGAGGAATGGTAAGACATGAAGAGGGCGGCGGTTACGTCCTTGAGCATAAATATCCTAAAAGGTAAAATATAGGGGAGGCGATGACGCTGCTTTGGGTCAAAAGTCTCAAAACGCACCATATAGGAATTGACTTAGTAAGGATCTGGGGCTTGATGTCCCCTCACTGGACACCCTTGGAATGATTGGAGAGTGGTCAAGCGCACTGATTTGAGTTTCGATGAGTTGAATGATGAATACTCTATGGTAATGTAGATACCTAAAAATAATGATGAATAATAATATTTGTATTTATGTATATATATGAAACTCGGTAATGATTAACGTTTTGCATGGCGAAAAATATTTGGTAATCAGGTCAAACCCACTAGTTCACCTTGTTTTTCTCCCCTTAGGGATAAAAATTTATATATAGTGTTTTTACTAAAAACGTTAAGTGAAGCTTAAATGTGCCAAAAAGTAATTTATTTGACACTCATAGTGTGTCCATTGTGTTAACGTCACTGCTAAAAAGGTTATTTTATCATAATTAGATTACTGCTATAACATATATATTAGAGAAATCACATATAGTTGAGTTGAGTAGAATCATCTGCCCGCTTAACATTTGAAATGTCATTTTTCTTTTGATTTCATTGTGACCTTTCTTAATAATTGAAATTTATAACTATGATAATATCTAGTGAAAAAATAATAAGATCTTTTGTACTTTTAGTGCTTTATTTGTGAAAAATCCTGGCTCCCCAGCTCGTTCACAAAGAACCAATTACTTCGTGTATTAAATGACAAAGTCCATAAGTTTTATGACTTTTTTAGTTTAAGAATATAATAGGGTGTTTGAAAAACTTACTTCAAACTAATCATATTTTGAGTTTAAATAGTATACAGCTCTCCCAGATTATAGCGGAATACAAACGTAAGCTACAATGTAAAACTCTTACATGCTACATTGTTTTAAACTAAAATAATTCAAACTAATAATATGAACCAATAGTTGCCAAACAGTTTACAAGATTGATTAAGAGTTTTTCACACATTTGTTCCCCTAAGCTTTAGGTTTTTTTGCAATGTGATTCTTAAACTTTGTTTTGTAACAAGTGAGTTCCTAAACTTAGTTAAGTGTGACAATTAAGTCCTTAATCATTAATGTTTGTAAAAATTAAGATGAAAACGATCATGTAAAACATACACGACCCGTGTAGAAGAGAACGGATGAAATTTTTGAACACTACAATGATTGAAATATACATATAAACCAACAAAATTGTTAAAAACATTATTAAAAATTATACAATTACTTTTTTTGACATAAAATTGAATAATTTAACTCTTATTAGAAGTAGATAACATACATAAATGTTTTAAATAGGTTATTTATGTCTCACATAATTGTTTCGGTCTTAATTTTAAAAAAAATTCAAAATTAAAACTTAATTACTACACTTAATAAGTTTAAAGACTCAATTGTCACTAAAAAAAAAAAAGTTTAGATTTCATATTATAAAAATATGAAAATTTTAAGAAGAAAATATACCAAAAACATTAATTAATTACGTTTTCTTTTGCTCATATTAGTCAACGACCAGGCGATTGCTTAGTTTACTCAGTGGCGTGAACAACACGAAATGCTCCCAAAAAAGGACAGAGGGAGAATCTTCCCCACATCCTGACCACGTCATTATTCCCAACCAGAAGCAGAAATTGGATCCCCATCCAAATAACATGATGTCGGAAAGCTACATCCAACGGCCGAGGCGATTCCACATCGCGCTGTCCCATTGCACAGACGTCACATCTAACTTGACCTCAAATCTGATTGGTCCACGTTGCGATTTTGGATGGGTCTGAAGGCTCTTGTCCCTAGGAAAAACAAAACAAAGAAGAAGATGGAAAATTCCGAAAACCGAAGCCCCTTCTCCTCCCCTTAAATGGCGACTCGTGTCTGCCAAGCGGCACAAAGACACTTGTCGCCTCCTCCGCCTCTTCCCCCGCCCCAACTTGCAGAGAAACTCCCAAATTTCCACGCCCCAATAAAAAAAAGGTAAAATTAAAAAAGATCTCTTTCTTCTGTTTCTTTCTTTGTTCACTCTCTTGTAACCGTAGCTCATTGCCCTTTTTTGATCATGTCCTTTTCTGATAATTCATTGTAAAATTAGAAAATAGAAAAATTCTTCGTTTAATTTCAAGAAAAACAACTTTATGTATACATATATGGATATGGATATGGATATGCATATGAATATGAAGTCTTTAACTAAGAGCTGATTAATGAGGCTTAAGAGCTTAATTAGGATTTCTTGTTAGTTGCGTATTGATTCTTGGGTTCAGTGAATTTAGGATCTTTTCCTTGGAATGGAATATTATTATTGTTAATTGTTATTTTTACGACAAAAGTGGTATTAGTTTTTGACAGATTGATTGATCTACCTTTTATTGGAAGTAGATTGGATTGCTCTATAGGATAATTTTTTTGGTTCTGATAATTTTACTCTCTCGTTCTACTTAAGACTAAGAGTTGGTTTAGTTTATAGATTTAAATAAAAAATTTAAATAAAAATTTAAATTTTTATAAAAAAAATATTATAATAAAATAATTTAAATTATAATTTAAACTATGAATCAAAAACACCCTAAGAAAATTAGATCTTCCTGTGAAATGATGGCTTTTCATGGCTCCTCTTCTGCCAAATTTGTTCTTCAAAAGAAATAAAAATAATAATAGTACAGTTAGTTTGTTATCTCTCTGAAGATTTGTTGGCCATTAATTTCTAGTCTATTTTTAAAAGTGGTACTCCTACAGGTTCTGACAAAAAAGGAGAAGTGTCCATTTATGAAGTGAACTTAGTTATTGTTTTTCCATAAATGGAGTACATGTGTTGTATTCTTAATGGGTTCATATCATGGCTACATTGACTGACCCATCATTTTCCTTATGTTGGTGTGCTTTTTAAATCGGTTCTAAGGGAACCAAGACAAAGAAAAGTGTGAAAAGTGTACCGGGGGACAATCCCATGGTTGGATGGGCATATAAGAGGGTCTCTCGATAACTTAGTTGTTGTCACTGGTTGAAAAGTTTTCAAGAAATAAAAAAAATGGATTCACCTATGAATTTCAAGTACTTTGGAGATGCACCACCACCACCATCAGGGGAGCACTTAAAGCCAGTAGGGAATAGTTGCACTTTGGCTAGACAGCCTTCCATATACTCGTTGACCTTTGATGAGTTCCAAAACACCATGGGTGGACTAGGAAAAGATTTTGGATCAATGAACATGGATGAGCTCTTGAAGAGCATATGGACTGCTGAAGAGATTCAAATCATGGCTTCTATTGTTGGAGGGTCAGGAGGAGGTAGTGGTACTAGTGTTCCTGATGGCAACTTGCAGAGACAAGGCTCAATAACCTTGCGGAGAACGTTGAGTCAGAAGACGGTCGACGAGGTGTGGAGAGATTTGGTCAAAGAAAGTGATGGGGCTAAAGGTGGTGGTGATGTAGCTGGAGGGTCAAATGTGCCTCAGCGGCAACAAACTCTGGGGGAGATGACTTTGGAGGAGTTTTTGGTCAGAGCAAAGATAGTGGGAGAAGATGCTCTAGCTCAAGCTCAACAAATTGGAAGGCCTGCAAACACTGCAAACAACAATAATGCTAATGCCTTAGCCTTTGGCTTCCAACAGTCGAATCGAAACAATGGAAGTTTCGACAACCGGGTGCTGGAAATGAATAATTCAGCTCTCAATCAGCCTTCAAGCTCACCGCTGAGTATGAGTGGAGTGAGATCATCTCAGCAGCAAGTACAACAAAAGCCCCAACAACCGCCGCAGCAGCAGCCACTCTTCCCCAACCCTGCAGCCACCATGGCTTTCGCCCCACCTATGCATTTAGTGAGCAATGCGCAGCTTACAAGTCTAGGAACTCGGGAAACGAATCAAACAATAGTGGGATTTGCAGAACCTGCTGCAAATGCTGCTTTAGTTCGAGGGAGGGGTCTGCCTGGTGGTGGAGTTAGCATGGCTAATATAGGTGCCGGTGGTGTAACAGTTGCAGCAGTATCTCCCACAAGTCGCATGTCACCTGATGTTGTTGCGAAGGCCAGTGTAGAGACACCTAATTCAGCGTCACCAGTTCCATATATGTTCGACCGTAGGGGAAAATGCAGTGCAGCTTTGGAGAAGGTTATTGAAAGAAGGCAGAGGAGAATGATCAAGAACCGAGAGTCGGCTGCAAGGTCCCGAGCTCGTAAACAGGTAACTAGATTGATTGTGGCTATACAAGATGTTATGGCCCATTTGGTTCATAGATTTGCGTAGACAAAACTTAACAGAAATTCAAATGTTTGTTAGAAAAATATTGTAGTAAAAAGGTTTAAACTGTGGGTCCAACTACGAACTACATGTAGCATTAGCTGTTGAAATACAATTTTAATTGTGTGGGTCACATTGCCCCTTTTTTTGGAGATTTTCTAATCATGGAGTTTAATTATCTTTCTATATTTGTTAAATCTGCTTGGTATTTTAGTTTTATGTCTGGAGAAAAAATTGACACTCAGAATTACCTCATTCTTTCTGGGATTTTCTGGCAGGCGTATACATTGGAACTAGAAGCAGAAGTAGCAAAACTTAAAGAACTGAACGAAGAACTACAGAGAAAACAGGTCTTTTTTTTTTATTTTTTTTTTCTCAGATCAAGATTTTTGCTATTTCTTTATCTAAATTTTTTTTTGACAAATCTTATTTGATTTTATCTTGGCTGCTGCAGGCAGAATTTATTGAAATGCAGAAAAATGAGGTACATATTACTTTGATATTTGTCTTGGAGCACTATTGAATATTAATATTATCTAGAGCATTAACAAAAAAGGCATATCCCTAACGTTTCACACCCCACTGTCTGCTTGGTGCCCATTCAAAAATATTATCATAGATAGCTAAGACAGGGATCATCATTGAAATTGTCGCCTTACAGTAAATTTGTCGTTTTTCTCCTCATGTTCCTTTTTGGACCAGATCTCCGGGATATTAATTGGTCAGATGTTTCACTTGTTATTTTGCAGCCTGCGATTGCTTGTAGGAAATTATGATTATTGATGTTGGCCGACTAATTGACCCAAAATCTAAAGGGGGTGGGAATAGAACCCTGAAATGTCAAGCTCGAACATACTGGAAGCTGATAATATATATTAGAAAAAAATGCCCTTTATATTAGAGAAGAAAAGAGCATGCCTTGTTTCATCTTATTTTTCCTCTTGCATCTTTTCTGGCCAACATTAAGTCAAAGCTAAAGTGGGTAAATGACTACGTCAAATACAAGTATGGTCTCATCAGTTGATTACGACGTATATATCCTGGCCACAAATAAGCAGTAGTCATCCATTACTATATGACAAAATAAGAAGCTCAAGATGAACTATGCTTGAATACTATCATTTAACCAAGGGCCATAATTAATGTGTTAACCAAACAAGAAGTTAGCTAGGACCTTGAGCTGGCAAGAGTTTACATACTCTCTCTCTCTCTCTCTCACTCTCTCTCTCTCTCCATACATACATGCATTCATACATATTAGATTCACCTGCTTCGAGGTTGATCACCACTTCTCATTCGTTTTGGCAGATTTTGGAGAATATAAATCAACAATGGGGAAATAAAAGGCAATGCTTGAGGAGGACGCTCACAGGTCCTTGGTAAAATTGATGATTTGGATTTTGGACTGGAAATATGTAAAAAAAAAACTAGGCAAAATACCCAGTTTGGTACAAGAATTTGGGGTTGTTTTAGCAATCTCAGTTCAACCTTGTCCAAAACAGTAGGTAGGCTAGTGCATAGGAGCAGTTTACCAGTTGTAAATTATAGACTGATGCAACTTCTACCTTGTAAATTAAACTTTTGAATTGTGTGATCTTTTGGTTGATTTTCGTTTGATCAAAATTTATTATGACATCTTTGAAGTGCATCATATATAAATTACTTCTAAAATCTCAAGGTAGAAGCAAATAGTGGAAAAATTATTAGATTTCTCATTTGGTTGTATTATACGTTTATTTGCACAATTGATTCACATATTGTGACGACCCAAAAAACTTCAGATCCAAGGATGTCTCTCTGGTATGACCGCTTAGGTCATCTTGTGTCACTAATAATGTAAAGAATAATTGAGAATTCATTTGGACATCTATTAAATAACTAACAGTTTCTTTTGTCCAGCGATTTTTTCTATGCATGTTGTTCTCATGGCGAATTAATTGTTGGGCCATCCACAATGAAAGTTGCAATTGAATCTCCTAGAGAGAATTCAAGAAGATATATGTGAGTCTATTCACCTAACAAGTTGGCCATTTAGATTTTTCATAGTCTTGGTAAATACCTCAATACGTTAGTCACATGTTTGTTATCTACTTGAAACATTACATTTGCAAGACTTTTTGTTCAAATAATCTGATTAAGACCACAATTTTTGGATTATAGAATCAAGATAATTCGTCTTGATAATATGGTTAATTTACGTCCCAAGAGTTTAATAATTATTGTATATCAATTGGATTAATTTTGAGCATCCCGTTATTTATCTACATACACATAATGGTTTAGTAGAAATTAAACGTCTTTAGTTAATTGCTAGACTATTAATGATGAGAATAAAGTTGTATATTTTCTACCTGGGACTATGCCATATTACACGCTACAACACCTATGCACATCAGATCAATAGTTTATCAAATATACTCCCCATTATAACTTGTTTTTGGTTAAGAACTAAAAATTTCTCATCCACGAATTCACGATTGCATAGTATATGTTCCAATTGCTCCACCATAGAGCACCAAGATGGGCCTCAATAAAAGCTAAAAATTTATGTCGGGTTTGAATCCTCCTCTATCATCAAATATCTTGAATCCCTAACTGGTGATTTTTTATGGCATGATTTGCTAATTCTCAATTTAACGAAATAATTTTCCTAGCATTAGAGGGAGAAAAGGAACAATTGGAAAAACAAATTGAAATTTCATGGAATGAATCTTCATTATCTCATTTTTATCTTCGCACCAATCAATATGAACTAGAAGTTTAAAAAATTTTCATTTTCAAAATATTGCAAATCAATTACGAGATGCATTTAATTATAGAAAGAGAGTAATTAAGTTACATATACCATCTGCTAAGGTTCTAGCTCGAATTAGTATCACTATCAAACAAGTTGAAAATATATCAACAAATGACTCTAAGGCAAGTCTAAACCATGGTAGACCAATTAATTCTAAGGATAAAGTCCCGCGGAGGAAGAAGGGAAAAATTGAGCGAACTAACACTTTGAAGAAATTAGCACTACTCAAGAAGCCATATTGCCAAAACAAGTCACCCAACATTATAGATGAAGAAAAGATCCCAAAAGTAGTCCAGGTACCTGAATATACAAAAAATGTTGAGATCTCAATAAATTATGTCAACATAGGAAAAAAATAGAACCGTGAAAAAGTTATTGTCAACAATGCTTGATATAATGAAAGAAAGTGTAGATCTTGAACCAAAATTAGTAGAAGTATATCGAAGAAAAAATGGTTGGCCAAAATGGGAAAACGCAATCTAGGCAAAATTAAATTTTGTCGCAAAATGAGAAGTATTTAGACCTATGTCCATACATCAAATGATGTTAAATCGGTTGGATGCAAATAGGTCTTTACGCATAAATGTAATAAGAAAAATAAAATTGTGGAATATAAAGCATGGTTTGTTGCACAAAATTTCATACAAAGATAGGGAATTGATTATAAGGAGACATTTTCATGTGGTAGATACAATTACTTTTCAATATTTGATTAGCTTTACAATCTTTGAAGGACTTGATATGTCTCTAATGGATGTAGTAACTACATACTTGGATCACTAAATAGTGACATCTATATGAAAATCTCTGAAGAATTCAAGACACCCAAATCATGTAGAGTCCTTTCGTTTCATGAGTTTGAAATATGATGACTTGAATTTTTTTGTTTGAAATAGAAAGTTTAAAAAGTGTGGTTTGAAAAATGGGTTCAAAATCTTTAACTGATATGGATCTATTTTATTCAAAAAGTTCAAAATCACAACTAGTTGGTTTGCAAATGCATGATATTTATTTGATCCATATAAAGGTCGATCCTAAATTGGTTATGTATTTATGTGCAACAATACAACCATATCATGGCACTTCACAAAGCAAACTATTGTTGCAACTTCTTCAAACTACGCTTAAATACTTACACTTCATGAAGCAAGTTGAAAATGTATATGGTTGAGATCAATGACTCAATACATTCAAGAAACCTTCAAATTATCACCAAATCAAGTGATCCCGATGGTACTACATGAAAATAATGGAATATATATTGCCCAAGTCAAGGGAGGCTATATTAAGCGTGACAAGACCAAACATATTTCCTCAATGTTCTTTTTCACTTAGGAACTAGAAAAGAAAGGTGATACAAATGTTTAACAAATTCGTTCGAGTGACAAACCAGTATATCTATTCATTAATTTGCAACATTTGAAAAGTTGGTGCATAATGTTAGACTATGTCAACTTAAAGATCTTAATCAAATCTTCCACAACACCATTTATCTTTGCTTAAGGGGGAGTTAAATTATACTTTGTACTCGTTTTCACTTAGCTATGGTTTTATCACATTAGGTTTACCTAACAAGGTTTTTAAAGAGGCAATTTTTAAAGTGTAGTACAACAAGAATATTGTATGCTTTTTCCTCCTCTAGGATTTTTTTCCCACGAGGTTTTTTTCCTAGTAAGGTCTTAATGAGGCATATTCTTCTATGAAAGTCTTTGGGGCTCTTTTGTGGTAGGCTTGTCGATGTAGTAGGTGCAACTCTCGTAGTCTCTTCTGGTTGGTCCAAGTCAGGTGTAATATAGCAGTGCATTAGGTAGCAAAGAGCGATGAAGTGAGATCATGTCCAAGACTTAAAAAGTAGATAAAGTAGTCGTCTTTGCAAACAGCAAGGGTCGGCCATCTGTTAGTTACGGGCTAAACCTAGATGACCCCAATGAGAGGTGTTTTCAAAGACGACACCCATTGTGCTTCGGGTCCCATGATGATGAGGACTCGACCGAAGGAAATCTCTAAGCGAGCGGATGGTGTAGGAAAGAGGCATAACTAGTTTGTGGAGGTGAGGACAAGTCTATTAGGCTAGCTGTGTGAAACGATGAGGGAATACAACACCTCAAGTAGAGTCGTTTGTTGCATGAAAGGCGAGATTGACCTATGGTAGTCCACGATAGCCATGGTTGTTGGTGGTGGATTATGTTTTAGTCTTAATGGAGGATGTTTTCTTGGAGAGTTTTTTTCTCTATTGATATCTCGAGAAGAACACCTAGAAACTTGTTTCAAAGAGACCTTGCTAGAAATCGTGGAGCTTTTGATTTTTTGATGAGAATACTTTAAGTGTTTTAGGCATAAAAGGGTGTTTTCTAGAGGTGTGGCTATTGTTTGGATTGAGAATGGCCTTGTGAGTTGATATAATATGTTGAGTGATGATTGTAATGATTGGATAGTGTTAAGGTAGGTGGGTATTTATAGCGAAATGGGGTGGGCCTTGAGAGACCAAAGATTTTCTAGTTTAGTTAAGCCCTTACAATTCTAGGTCTTTTATTGAGTGATTTTCAACCAAAGTTTCAAGCTCTAGGCCAAAAGGACTAGTCACCCGACACGTGAAAACTCCCTCCAAGAGGATTTCAAAAGATGCTCAGCCTAGTTCTGACTTTTGTAGGTCCTAACAATAAGGTTTAAGAAATTGTTTTCTCCTTTTTTGTATAAGTTTGGGTTTTGAGGAGAGAGAATCTTAGTTTGACTTCTACGTGAAAAAGAAAGGTCATCTTTGTTGTTTTCTACAACCCTTTCTTCAAATCAGGTGATGTACTTGAGCTGATTGGATCAAGTAACCTGGTAGGACAACTACGTTGGTTGGGCCAATTTGACCTAATGGGCATTTTTCTAAGAGTGGGTTATGATGCCTTTTGGTGGATTTGGGGTTAATTTCCTCCATGACTCATTTTATTCTAATTCTCCATGGACTTAAAACCTCCCAAGTGGGCCAAAAGTCTAATTAGACTGAATAAAATAAGTCTGTCTACATTCCTTGGCATTTAAAACCACGATTCACTTGGAGATCCTCAAAGCATGGCTTGGGTCCACGTACCAACTATCATGTAACAACCCGATATTTTAATGCATTGAAAATGCATTAAATTGAAGATTATATTAAGACAAAAAATACAATTTAAGAAAAAATACTATATAATAACATAAAAATTATACGGTATTGGAATAATTCAGTGTAAGAAAAATACACTGATGAAATTATATGGTATGAAAATTACACTGTAAAATCAATATAGTGTAAGAATTAGACTGCTTAAGGTCACGCAGTATAGAATTGGACTGCGTAGACTACAAAGTTTGCATAAAAGCAAAGAGAGAGAAAAAGAAAAAAAAATTCAGGATAAACTCAGACTTTCTCTCTCGTCACTTTCTCTCTCTACACTTTCTCTCTCCTCAAAATGAGTTTGAGATTTTGAGCTTTGTTTTCGACACCTCCCACACCGTTGGAAAGATCTCGATGAGTTGAGCTCAACGGTGTGCCGAGTAACCCAAAACACGGCCAAAGGAGGGCTCACGCGCCGCCCAAATTGACGGTGAGACCCATTTTTCTCGAGCTGATATCTTTGTCGTTCGACCACCAATCGAGGTGATTTTGGTGTCTATGGACTCAGTGTAAAGAGAGGAGCAGGATGGTACGCATTTCCCAGCTCAATTCTAGCTAGAAAAGTCTCGACGAAGCTACCCTATCTCTACCATCGCGCCACCATAGGAACCTCTGATTATGGCGGTGGTGAGGTGCACCGCCCCCACCAATCGATTCAGACGGTGACGGGGAGTGAAACCCCTCGCCCAATTACACGTTCCAACGCTGGCAGCCTGAGAACGACGAAGGTCGGTGTCGCACCGTCGTGAGGAGTTTGAACTCTGCCATTCCGTCGCCGTGGAGCCAAATTGATGGCACAGATGCACTTAGAGGAGTGAGAGCAAGGTGTTGGACACCTCAATTTCGAGCAACCACCGCCGGAAGAGCACGGACGGCCTCCGCCACCTAGCGCTACTGTGGGCGAGGTGGAGCCGTCGTTCCAGGAAAAATTGAGCAACCCCACCATGGGGGAATTGCTTAGAAGGCCACGGGGAACGTTTCCCCTAGGCCAATTTCACGGTAGCTCTGCCGTGAGACCGAAATCGGAGCCATCGTTTTAGGCCGAGAATCCCACTATCGATTCGAGTGGTTGGAGGCCAAATTGAGTGAAATTAACCCCACTAATGGACTCAGGAAGGTCAATTTAGGGGGGGTATGCTCAAGCCCAGCTGCCAACGGGGCCACGTGACTGCGGTCAACCACCGGTCAACGACGGTCAACCGACAAATTGGTATTTTACGATCCGAACCTCCGATTGATGATCTGAGACCGCTTCTTGACTCGTTTCGATGCTCTAAACGCAACGGTGATCTCTGTTCGAGCTAATTCCACTTCGATAAAAAATTTCTAGTATCAACTGTACGTGGATCGAGGCGATTCAAACTGCATATCGGAGTCCAGAATGACATGTTCAAGCATGTATGATCTTCAAGAAGCACTCCTAGCCATTTATGGTAGCTCGAGGAGCACTGAAGAGGATGCTTCACATACTGTGGATACAGCGACGTACAACCGGACCCGCGTAGCTCGGAGTCCAAGTAAGTGGCAATCTCGCCTACAGTATGTACTGTATTATAATGCATTGTGATAGATGCTAAGTTTTAAGGATTTAAAGTTCAGTTAAGGAAAGAATGAAGGAAAATGAGACCAAGGGCAAAATGGTCATTTTATGAAAAATGACCAAAACGGACCCGAAACGCCCGATTTCAAAAAATGTTTCTTAGTGATAATTTTTCATATTATGTATGTAAGGGGATGTTAAAGTTACGTAATGAGTTTTGTTAAGTTGAAACATGGACGAAAAATCGTCAAGGGTAAAATCATCTTTTTTACGAAAATAACTAGAACGGAGCCGCACATTTCAATTTAGTATGATGTCATTAGATGAAAAAAGTTTCGTAATACGTTGAGTAATGTAACCGTCATGTGTGACGAGAGATTTAACAATGGATGTTTAATGTTTATGTTTTATCATCAATCAAGTGGATTGATAAAAAGGAAGATTATTAATGAGTCGGCTGTCGTATGATCAGGATACAGAAGCCGACCAACAAAAGAAAAAGGAACGAGACAGGAAAGGAATAGAGAACGCTATAGCATAGTTGGGTAAGTTTAGACCCACCTACAGCATGAAGTAAAAGATGTTCAAATACTTATTTATATGTTCGCAAATGTGTTTGCAATTGTTTTGCAAGTTAATTTTAAATTTTATTCGCATTTATTATGTGAATGGTATTAAAAGTTCAATGTAAGATTTGCAATGAATTTGCAAGGACTATGTTTAAAGTATACCTGCATATGGATATGCATAATGCTTTTAAAAGTTCAAGTTATGATTCAGAAAGTATTTAAAGTATGTTTTACATTTTTGACAATGCATAATATTTTATAATTAAAGCTATAAGCTTTATGATGCGTTTGTTATGCATTCAGTTAAGTTTTGAAATAAAAGTTGTGATTTGCAAAATGTGATTGCATTACATGTTGCATATGTCATGCAATAAATATTAGAGTATATGTTATGACCTGCAAAAGGTGGTTGCATTACATGACGCATTTGTTACGTAATGAGTTGCATTTATTATGCATTTAGTTGAATTTGTTATGCAATAAATTTTACAGTATAAGTATAAATTACAAGTGTGTTCGCATATGATGTGACTGCATCTGTCATGCTTACAAAAGATAATAAGAAGGTAAAGTAAGGATAAAAAGAAAAGTGTCGTACCAGCATCTGTATTATGAGGCATTGAACATAAAGTTAATGTTAACCCCTAAGATGTGAGGTACATGACCACGTGATCGATGATCTCAAGTCTTCTGCAAGGGAAGCATCATGTTTATGATCTCATGATTAACGAGTTGGTACGAACACTAAAGTAAGGTACGAAAAGTGAAAGCAAGATAAAGAAAGTTAAGGAACGAAGATAGTAAGTTATATTAAGAAAAGAGTGTTCATAAAATGCTCATAATTGAAAGTTCATAACGGAGCATAATTGGAGTCATGCATTATGAATTTGCTTGTATTCCTTATTATAAAGTTTTACGTTAAGTGCTTATGAAAAATATATTGTGAATATTTATGTTAAATGTTTATGAAAACATTTGTATGTTATAAAAAACATTATGAGGAATGTTTTATGATAAATGTTTATGGAAAACATTTTCATGTTTACAAGGAAAGATTCATAAACGACGAGTTATGAAAAGCATATTATATTTTCAAGAAAGGGTTTATAATTGATGCTTTAAGAACAGCATTTGGAGGATTACTGTATATTAAATGTTTTATGGAAACGTTTATGAGAAATGTTTTACAAATGTGTCAAACGTATTATGAAAACATTTATGAGGAACGTTTTAGAAATGTTTTATGAAGAATGTTTATAAAGTACGTTTATGAAAAATGTTTCACAGAAAGACTTTTATGATAAAACTATTTAAAGTATGTTTAAACGCTTTGTGAGTTTATGTTTGAACTTACTGAGTGTAAGCTCATAAGAAGTTTTTCATGCTGTAGGTAATATATGGGTGACCAGTAGGACCCGTTAGAAGAGCTGGGTGCTGCGGAAGGACAGATGCGAAGATGTGGGAATGGATACTACTACAGTTTGCTTTCGCTACGCAAAGAAAATGTTTTATACTATTTACTGTAGTGTTTTCAAGGTTTTTAAAGAAATCAGAGTTTTAAGTAATGTTTTCAAAGGTTTTAAGATACATTGTACTAAATGTATTATACAATTATGAAATGATATTTTAAGTTATGTTTCAATAAATGTTTCTTAGTAGTTTTAAGAAATGATTTGAAATGGTTTTTAAGGTAAATGTTGAGCGAGGTCTCAACAGGAATGACGACAAAAGTCGCAACAGTTTTAATTACGTTTTAAAGAATGTTAAATGTTTAAGAAAATTTTTTGTAATTCAGTATTTTCTTATTAAGTAAGTAAGATTACTGTAATCAAGAACGATGTTTAAAGAAAGTTTAATGACGGCTGAAAAGGCAGGTCGTCACATATCATACCTGGGATGGCGGCTAGGATTTATACCTTGCAAAAATTTGGGTATCAACAATAGACATCCAAAGGGGAGTGTTAAGAAACATAGCTTGCTTGTGAATGTCATCACAAAATCCAAAGAAACACTTAATAATTGTGAAGGGTCAAGTATGAAGATATTAATAATTGATGAAGGATCAAGATTTTAATCGGTTAAAGACTTTTGCATATATTGATAAACATTAAGAAGTTTTATGAAAGTTAACTAAGATGCTCTAATGAGCTCATTGTATAGATAAAATGCCTACAAATAGGCAGTGCTATGAGGCAATAGATGTACGAAAAATTAATAAGTGGTGAGGAAGAGTAGAAGAAAGAAAGAAAGAAAGGTTATTAATAAAGAAATCTTGATATTTTGTCTTTATATTATATTACTTGTGTCTCTAATTTACTATTATTTTCTTATAGTGTTATAACACATATATACATGGCATTAATTATAAAAATTCCCCCATAATTATAGCCCTTATGACACTAAGTCCTATAAACTTTAAAACGTAATGTTTGCTCCCTTCAGAATTTAAAAATATAGCATAACATTTCTTCCCCATGATCTATGAAATGTTAGCAAGAAAACTCCTTGAGATATGATTTTAAGTATAAATGACTCAATATTATGTAAATAATGAGATTGTTGAACAATTTAATGAACTATTAGATTGTTAACTTACCCTGGTGCAATCACATGAAATTAAAAGAATAGATTATTTGTTTTAAAACTTTTTTAAAGTTTTTTAGTTTGTATTTTTATAATTAATTTTTTAATTATATCTTTTTTAAATTCAAATTAGCTTTAGATATAATAGAGTATCTAAATACTCTTATATTATGTTTCAAATTTTAATTATGTACCAAGTTTTATTATAAGATCTAACAAAAGGAGTTTTTTTATGCTAATGTTTCATAGTTCAGAGGGAATGTACATTACATTTAGAAGCTCAAGAGGCATACTGTTACAAGAGGGAATTTTAGGAATTGATCCATATATATGTATGTGTGTGTGTGTATATATATATATATTTCAGAAGTAGTCAACATATGCTCATTTTACATACTCCATAAGAAAGAGTAACGCATGAGATGTCACTTGTAAGAAGAAGACACTGCCATTACCCGTCTTCTGTATATTATTAACTAATAAAAATTTCAAAACCATGTTGACATAAATCTGTTGTAGTTTAGATTGTTAGGAGGCAACGGAACTTTTGAAGATTATTTACTTAATTATTTTATTTTACACGTCTTCTCTATTTCAACGCTTCCCGTACAGATTATTCACTAATCTAGCATTTAGAAGCATATTTTTAATCATATATGTGAAGATTTATTTTGCTTTCAGCCAAGCCATTTTATCAAGGAGAGTGGCTTATTGACTACCGTACTGTTGATGAGGGTGTTGTCTTTATGGGTAACCAGACTCCCCTAACTGTATCACTGTTCAATTTTAGCAATAAGAATGTAATTTTAGGTATTTATAACATCTACTTATAGTGTTATTGTCAACTAAATTGCCATGTATAATAATCTAACATTTCATATGAGAGATAATTGGACAGAAAGTTAATTATTTGATTTCAAATATATTTTAATCTATTCAAGTATATTCTTCACCTGTCTAGACTACTAGGGTGTTTTGTTAGTGGTGGAAACCATTTTTACTGTAACATATGAGAGTTTTATATTGTAACAATTTTTTTCTTTTTATTGTAGTATGTGAGATCTTTATACTATTTATAGCTGAATTTGTAATGAAAACCACCCCTAACCAAACAGGGAATAATACGTTAGAAGCAATGGGGTTTGTCTGGGTTACTATCATGAACATGACACGTAGTCAATAATGCATTTCCCCACAGATTATTTGATAATCTAGCATTTAGAAGCATATTTTAAATCATTTACATGATGATCTTTTTTTTTTTTTTTCAGCCAAACCATTTTGATAAGCAGAAAAGCTTGTTGACTACTACACTGTTGATTGCTGTTTTTATAGGTAACCAAACTCCCCAAATTATAATTATATTATTCAATTTTATTAATGACTAATTTTGGGCATATATTGCACCTATTAACAGCATTACTATCAACTAAATCAGCATGTATAATAATCTAGCATTTCATATCAGAGGTAATGGGACAAAAAATTAATTACTTGATTTCAAATACGTTTTGAACTATTCAAGTATATATTATTCACCTGTCTGGGCTACTAATATGTTCTAAGCAACAGGGTTTGATCGTCGCCTTTGTTGATTTCTACTCTCGTCGATGTGCTTCTCGGAGGAGGAGATGGGGATCAATATTCTAGAGTGAGAAAGTTTATGGAAGCTTTTTTCGTTTCAGCTATGAGCCGAGGAAGAAACGGGCATTTATGGAAGGGCAATTTTGTTCTTCAATAAATCAATATTTTTTAATAAAGGGACAGTTTTGTTAAGTGATAGGTTAAGGGCAATCTTAATAAGTGGTGTCATTTAGAGACATCTGTGTGTGTGTGTGTGTGTGTGTGTGTGTGTGTGTGTGTGTGTTTTTTTTTTCCTCTTTTATCAATGAAAGAAAAATAAATGGGTCATACCAAAGAGGGAAGAAATGAAATGTTCAACTAGCGTGGGCCTGGAGGGTTGTAATCAAAGCTTATGGAAGGCCTCACTTTGGTTAGCAAAAAATTAAAAAAATGAAATTTCGTTATATTATAAACAAAGGGAGAAGAAATAATCTAATTCAAACAATACTTACTCCTTCAACTTGTTGGAAAACAACTACACAACAAAATTTTAAAATTGTAATAATTTTTTTTAATAAAACGAGTTGGACATGTTATGTATTATAAATTAATCAAAGACCTTTATACCTTAGCGGATTGGCAACAACACTTCTTCTAAAACATTACTTGACAGAATTGCCACACAAGAATTGCATTCGAAAGAGCCTCAACCAACAGATCTTCTTTGCTATTTCTTTTCCATGACTTGAATGTGAGCAGGCATATATAGGCATATATCGTTTGATTTTCCTTTTAGCAACGTCGTATTCCAATACTAGTTGACACTAAAATTTGCACCAATTTAACTGACTGGTATACAACCAACTTCTTCGTTTTTTTAGACTATTGCATGATTTTCCACTCTGACTAACAAATTTTTCTTTATGAATTTGTGTAACAAAAATTGTCACAACCCGCCCTTTTCGGGCTGTGATAAAACTTTTTCTTCCTTACTTAGGGGCAAAAATTTAAGAAAAAAAAATATATTTTTTTTTGAAATTTGAAATAAATAGTTTACTTTGCAAAAATTTTGGTAACTCCCAAAATACTTTTACACACTTACATTTACATAATCATTCTTACATTTACAACATTTTTCTTTCTTTTTAAACATTTAGTTTCAAAACAACTTAATACATATATACAGCAGAAACATACAGTAGCGGACTCTATATCCGACCTGCAAACATCATTCGTCTGCCAGCTCATCATTAGGATTTATTCTGACCTCCTTTTCGGAATACCTGCAGCATGAAAAATTTAATGAGCTAACGCCCAGTAAGTCCCATCGATCCCACATGGACAATCAAATGAATACATGATTCAATTATGCTTTCTTATGAACTTTTCTTATCTTGATCATTTCTTATCTTTCATTAGGGCCCAAGTGTTCGTACCATTGCGTAGTATCATTTAGGTTTACGTAACACCGTGACCATATTTTTTCCTTTAAACTCCCCCTTACTTCGAGAGTCAGTACGACACTTTTCTTAACTTCTGGTGACATATTTACCAATTCATTTAATATGGTTGTCATATCAGACATAAAATGATAATCACATGTTATCCATGGTGTATAAGTTCGTATGCATAGCAGAGTACATACAAGTGTCTACTTCATACACATACATGTATTCATTATTGTACACATACGTACACAATATAAGGTACATAACAATACATAACATATTATATACTTAGGTATTCTAATCTTATACATACAGGTATCGATTCTATACCTCTAGGCATTCATTTCATAGCAACATACAAGTTCACATTATACTAAATACCCTAATATTCACATACATGTATTCTACACCTACAATTTCATACTGTAGGTGGGAATGATACTTACTTATTTTAGAGCAGTGCAAAATCAACTTCAGTCGTCTTTCTCCTAGATTCCTAGGATCCTGTTGGTCAATTACAAAACTATTAGCCAATTTCAATACGTTTCATTACAAAAAGTTTGTTACTTAATCTTTCGAGTTATCTCACTATACACAACTCTACAAATACTGGTTTTCTTATTTCTTTCTAATTCTAACCTATCGTCACTTACAAAGGGTGTGAATCTTTGTAATCACTTTCTTTCCTTATCTGAGACCTTTTTAGATCTATTCGGGTTATTCGGGCAAAAATAACGATTTTGCCCTCCTTAACCCTATAGACCTATCCGAACTCGATCCGTTATTTTAGCAAAAACAGCCACATATTAACTTAAGAATAATGTCATAGTGGCTCGTATCACTTTATTTCACTCTTGTGCCCCTTTTTCATAAAACTTTACGGTTTAGCCCTTAAACCAAAAATTTTGACAATTTTGACCCTCGGGGCTAAAATTTTTCTCTTTACACCAAAATTTTCTATTTTTCATAAGAAACATTTTTGCTTAAAGTACCATGCCTCAAATCATTTTGAAAAATGATGTTTTTGTCATTTTAACACTTTTTCACTTTTAACAATTTCTTGAAAATTCAAAAACTTACAAACGGTTGAGTTTTTTGACGAACCGTCTATTGTGTTTAACAGTTTCGTCGAGATCTACAACTTTCATGTTTTAACTTTTCTCAAAATCTCACTGTACAAGGGTGTTTTCAGCCATTTTCTAAATCTTTCGAGAAAAGAAGTTTTCTTTCAATTTAGTCCCTATGATGTTTTTGTCAAAATCTTTTTACAATATTTCAAATCTACTCCTACAGAAACCATTTCATACTTAAATCAAAATATCCTCATGCTCAAACCTCATTTTTTACAAGGTTTAACCTTAAAATTACAAAAATATCTTTTTATGCCAAAACTATCATTTTCCACCATAAATCAAAATTTCAAAATTTAAACATGTCATTCATCACATGCACATGAAATTCCATCAAACATAAGCTCAAAAGCTCATATGGGTTTGAGAAAATAAAAATCCAAACAAAATGCATTAAATTTCAAAACTTTAAAGGCCAAAACTTACCAAAATAACCTCCTTTTGGTTTATAGCCTTGAAATTCCTTTTGAAGTGCCTTCTGAGCCTCCTTCTCATGCAAAAATAGCATGGGTTACTATTCTTTCTTCAACCCATGAAAAATCCTTTAAAAATTCATTAAAAAGTTTAGAATTTCACCTTAAATCTTGTGAAAATCCTTGTGCTTGCTTCTAAAAATTGTTTTGGGGTTATTTTTGCAAAGTTTGAGGTTGAGAAAAATTTCTTGAATGCTTAACAATGGTTGCCGAAAATGGAGGAAGAAGCAAGAAAGAAGATTTTTGTGATAACTCATCATTAAATGCATCCTTATCCCATTTGGTGACTCATGGTCACCCACTTGATTACCCCTAGGTGTCCTCATGTTATTAGGCCACATTTCTAGCCTTGGTGGCCCAATCAAATTCGATTGACTGTCCACTTTGTTGGGCCTAAAATTTACACAGTGTAATTTTTCGTTACGCAGTATTCTTCTTATAGTGTCGTGGTCAAATCAGTGTATTTCCTATCCTTAGACTATATAAAAATATTTAGCTTACTTTTTGTTTAATTTTGGAGGCCAATCATAACATTTTTTCGTATCTGCATTTTCACTTAGCAGTATTCTTATACTGCTCCGGCCTCCTTTCTACCCCAAGTTAAGGTTTGGACAACCTCTATGTCCTATTTACATTCTAATTATCCATTCGTTTATACCATAATTTTACAATTAATTGTGATATAAAATTTATTCTATGGTTATTATTTACAAATTTCTAAGTAATTCAACTCATAAAATCTGTATTTTACCATACTCAACATTGCATCACATTTGCCATAAAACATGAAATCAATACCGTTTATTCGTACTTTATCGTAATTTTTACAAAAATCACAACTTTTTACAAAAATCACATTTTTTTTTAAAAGTAAATTCATTAATTAAACCCAATTAAATATTAGGTTTTATTAATAAAATTTTCTCGGTTATTATAAAAATTGGGTTTTTAACATAATCCATATGACACTAATCTTTATCTTTCGAGTACTTAACAAATTTTTAAGCATTTAAACTCACAAAATTTGTCCACTTCAAGATGCTCCATATCGCACAAAATTACATATATAATGAACACCGAAATTTTTCATAGAAAATTTACAAAATTTCTTAATAATAAAGTATAAACTATTAAGAAAATTCATTGTTTAAATTTGAATTAAATTCTAGATTTAAACTAATGAATTTTGTAGACATTACATTTTATCCTCTTTAAAGGTAGATTTAGACGACACTACTCTGTGGAACATTCGAATGAGACTACCGCTGAAGAGATGGATTTGGAGGAGAATGTTTTATCCCAGCCTCTGCCGATTCCGGCGGAGGTGGAGTATGCTTTGGCCGCGGCAATGAAGAATCTGGATGAGAAATCGACCTAGGAGTGGATGTATGGTGGCCGGTGCATTTCCATCTTCGTTAGCTTATTTGTTTTTATAACAATGATGGTCACAAATCACAATCAACTTAAAAAATAAAAGTAAAACATTGTCGCAACAATTAAAATATTAAGAATTGTCATATATTTAGGATCACATCCACCAACGTATTAGAGCGGCAGGATTAATATTCGATGGCTGAGATTGTTAAATGGTAGCCCGTAAAAGAAATTGATAGGATTTATGGCCAAATGTTTTGACAAAATGTCGTGTAGTGGAGGGTCATTAGGTTTTTTTTGTTAGATTGAAAATTTATTTTTTCCTTCATATAAGGGGTAAAAGTGTATTTAATGCATTTTTAATGGGATGAAATTGTTTTGTATTGTTTTAAGGACATTTTGACATTATGAAAAACTCTTTATAGAATATTTTGTTTTAGCAACAGATTCTATTCATTCAGAGATAAAAAGAAAAAAGAAAAAAGAAAAAGGCCGAACCGCACAATGTTTCAAAAATCTTTTTCATTTCAAACAGGCCACCCTGTTTTTCTCTACCTAAAAAATAACATGTATGTATCTTTATATTCTGCTCCCATGTTAAAGGAAGGACGAAACGTTTTTTTGTTAAAAACGTTTCGCCACGTGTTAGCATATTATTTGCTCAAAACAACTAGTTCCACATGTCACCGTCTTATTTGCATGCAAAAGCAGGCACGTGTCTTTTGGTCATTTTTTTTCCAGCTTTTCACACTTTATTTTTTTGCTTCTCCATCCTTTTTTTGGTGTTTCACTTCCTTTTATTTTGCTCTTCATTCTTTTTTTATTTTTTTAATGCTTCATTTTTTTTAGCTTCACCTTTGTGTGTGTGTGTGTGTGTCTTTTTTTTTCGTTTCTCCTAATATCTTGTATGTTCTCAGATTTACTTCATTCTATTTTTTAAAAAAATATATTTATCATGAAATTTTTTTTACTTTTCCTTTCATAGCCTTTATCATTTTGGTTCATAAAAAATTCCCTACCTATAATGTTCTTCTTCCTTAATGGAATTTCAACTATTATTCCCTCAGTTTTATCCCCTCTACTTTATTAATATTAAAAGATTTTCTTCTCTTCTCAATTTTGTTCATGTTAAACATTTTTTTCATGCAACACTCTCAATTATTTTTTTATATGTACCCATAAATAATTTACAGACTAATTTTTTTTTTACTGACTTTTACTCACACCTAACTTCTTTCCCATTAAACTAACCTATTAGAAGAATAATAAATGAGTAAGAAATTAAATAAATCATTTATACTGTAAATTTGGTATTTACTATAAATATTTTCAAAACCTACTATTTACGCAATTAGTTTTGAAAACGTGTTATTTACTACAATTTTCTCTTTTTTTGTTTTACTAAACCAAACAACCCGTATTTATCCTTCTGTTTTAATAGACGGATTCGAATTGTATTGATTTGGATTCTTTTGATTTGAAATGTGTAATTGGAATTACAATCCAAATTGTTGTCTGGATGTGCATTTTAAACTGTTAATCTGAATATAGAATAAAATTAGAATTTATGTTTGAATAGGTAATGCAAAAAGTTTTGAGTTATTAACAAATCTAACAAAATCTTAATGTTTATGATATTAAAAAAATATGCAATATAGATCTTATTTCTCTCTTTATTAGGAACACAATGAAAGAAGAATCGTCTCAATTGGATATCAAATGAAGATGTTATAAATTTTTTTCCCGCAAATATAGGAGAGAAGAATTGGATTTTACTGCAACAAATGATTTGAGTTTTTTTTTTTTTTTCTTCGAAGAACTCGCAAATCAGGAATTTTGATAGATATAAAGGATTCCAATGAGTTGAATGTTGAGATGACAAACACTTATTCAAATGATAAGATTTTTAAGAGTTCATAGAGTTGGCCTGGTCTACCGACCAAACCGGCCCTTATATCTATTCTATACTATACTTGCTATCTATAGAAGTGTAAAAATACTTTTGCACGTTAAGTTGACATGAGGCATGATGATTCTTTTCTCTCTTTTTTTTGGCCATTTGCTTATTTATTTATTTATTCATTCATTCATTTGTTACGTTTTGCTTCATTTTTTTTTTGTCTTCTTTTTTTCTATATCCTTCAATTTTTTCTTTCCTCTAAATTTTCCGATTAACAACCTTTTTCCTTTAAAATATTGTCTTCTTTTATTTACTAAATCAAATGATCATGGGGATAATAACATTAAATTAAGTTTTATAAAATATTTATATTTTATCTTTGTATTTATAAAATGTGAAGGATGCATGTGCTTCTCACTAGTAAATAAAAATTTCGAAACCATGTTGACACAAATCCGTTGTAGTCTAGATGGTTAGGACACTCGGCTCCCGAGAGACCCGAGTCTGAGTCCCGGCAACGGAATGCTGTCCACAGAGAAGACAAATAAAGGGTAGCCTTTTTTTTTTTTTTGGCTCGTCGTCCTTGTGTGGAAAAAAGAAACCAAAAAGAACGATATAATGATGCTAACTGTGACTCAAAGGATGCATGCATGCTGGACTCAAAAAAAAAAAAAAAATCACAAAGTGCTTCATTCACAGGTCCCAACTCTTGCCTTTTTTCGGGGAATTGTGTTTCGATGAACCTTTCAACGTTGAAAGACAAAAAAAAAAAAAATCCACGTTTTGCACTCCCTCTCAATTAATTCCCCAATATTGAAGTATGAAGGCTTTCTCCTTCCCCGGGTCGATAGGAGTTGGTGCAGAATCTACTTGGGCACTAGTAACGGGGTAGGAAAGATGGAAAATCGTTGTCAATTTATAGGACTTCGCACCACCGGTTTAACTCCTGGGGTACTCATAGACAAGGCCCTCTGCAACACTTCTTGCCCTTGCATGACCAAAAAATTTGCTTATGATAGCCAATGCAAGCTCCGTCACTGTTGCAAGTCCCCTGCTTGTTATTAGTTTACCATCGATAACGACTTTGGTGCCATTCACAACTTCAGTGGTGAGGGTGCTCGCGACGGATGGATGGGCAGTGGCTTTCTTATCCTGTATTTGGGCAGGTGAAGCATAAGGACAAAAATGTTGTTATTAAAAGTGGTAAGAAATCGGGTTATGATATCACCTTCAGTAAACCCTGTCTATGCAGGACTTCTGGTGAAGAACAGACTGCTCCATACATTCTTCCAGCCAGTTTTTGTTCTTTGAGCAGTTTCTTTAGAATTCTAGACTTGCTAAGCCGCTCAGCCCCAGCATTTCCTCCCTGAAATGTTACAATGAACTTGAGTCTTGAAGGATGTATGGCAGTACAAGATAATTTTAATACAGTTTATTACACGTGAAAGGAACAATGCTTCTTGAGAAAATGAGCATACATAAACCCTTTCAGGTAAGGAAGCATGCAAGTAATGCTAATTGTAAAAATTTGGTTTGTCTCACCGGAAGAATGATTAAATCATATATTGACCCAGCAGCATCGCCAATTAACTTGTCAGCAATTATCCTAGTTCCTCCAGATGCCAAAATCTTCACAGATTTCCCAACTGAAGTAACTACAACATCCACCTTTGCTCGTCTTAGAATATCGGCAATAGTTACGACTTCAATCTCTTCAGAACCATTAGCGATTGGAATAAGAACCTGTCTGACATTTAAATGATGACGAAAACTCATCTTAAAAGATAAACATACCAAAAGAAAGAAAAAAGGCGGCTCTCATGTGATAATCAGATTAATTTATGTAGCTGGTCTAGTTGAAAAAGATTCATTGCATCGTATCAAAGACCTAAAACTGGATGTTACAATAAAGGGCATTTTATTCCTATAAATTTCTGAAGCCAAGCCCTTTTAAGTTTTATTCCTATGAATTTCTGAAGCCAAGCCCTTTTAATAAGACTAACAATTCCATAGACAAGCTAATGAACATAGTGCCCTCTAGGGTATCTTTAACTTATGCAACCCTCCAGGGTATCTTGCACCATTGGACTAAAAATCTACTAGCAAACACGACAAAAAAACATTTTTGCTGCATCACAAGTTCTCTTGAGTGTATTTAATGTACCAACATACGCAAACGATTAACTTCGATTGGTGAGAAACGCAAATAAGAAAATCACAAAGAGAAGAACGAAAAACTTTGAATCCAAAGGAAAGCAGCTTACACGAGGATTGTGGGTGACAGACCACTCAACTGTGTTAAATTCTTCCTTTCTTGATTCATTTTCCACAGCACATACCATCTAAAGCCAAAACATCGAAAGAATATTAGCCCACATCTATCAAGCACACAACATCTGACAAATGGAATGTGGAATTTACACCAACCCCCCAACCCACACCACAACACACACACACACACAAAAGGAAAAAAAATCTGGAAAATAGAATGCCAATACAATTTTCACTATTTCAGAGGCAAAACAATGCTTAGTTGTCGCTTGTCAAAGCTAAGCCGCCAATCACGAGTCGTGTAGCTTTTTTTTTGGAGGTATCAAAAACTTGAAACATGATGCTCCCCCCCCCCTATCATATAGGAAGCTCCATTTCAAGCAATACGTATTAATACTAACAATCCACCACCTACAACATTGAGAAAATGAAAGTAGTAAGACTTACCAATGACTCTCCAACTTCTCTGGCAACAGACTCCCCAAATAATTGTTCTACTAGGCATAGGGCAAACTCAAATGAAGTTCCAGGACCACGACTTGTTGTGAGCCCTTGAGACACTTGTATGTTTGATTTTACTGCCCAGAAGGTTGGAAGCTTGTCCATGAATGCAGGGTGGCAAGTTGTCTTGCATGCCAAACTACACCATTAGATAGCCAAATACATTGACACACTCAAATTTATTATCAACAGTTTAAACAAAAACCAAAACAAGTTCATGTACCTTCTTTTTCCTTGTAAGGCCCCACGGTAAAAGTGTCACTGCCGGAGCAGCACATATTGCTCCATACAGCCTCTTTTCCTCAGCCTGTTTCCTTGTAATTTTCTGAAGAATTTCACAATCTCTTAACCTCGCCGAGCCAGGCATTCCCCCCTTAAAATGATAGACATAAAAATAATCAGCGTAGCACATGAAAAATTTCGGAACCAAGATAAAAGAACTCAGTTCAAACTCCCTCACGCGTTAATTAAAAGTAGGCAAAGAGGCAACAAACATCTTGTGCAACTATATAACTCCAAATTGCCAAAACTGCAGCTTACAGACACCTTCATTTTAATCATATAATTTTAGGAAGTCCCTAGTCTAGAATACGTTGATTATACCATGTGTTGAAGCTAATTGACAATATTCAACAGCAAACGCCCCATGTTTTTAATTCAAGCACTTAATCTAAGCTTCTTGCAATTTCAAAGAATTTAAATTTTACAAGTTACTGGCTTACCAACTTTAAAGAAACAAAAATATCATGTCCATGTCCGGAAGTTACTTACAGGCAAAGCCACAAGGTCAAAGTTTTGATTGGAACAGGAAGCAATGGAGGTATCAGCTACCAACTTAGTACCGCCCGAAGCTTCAATCTCGAGCTGCGGCTCCACCGAGGCCAACGTGACCTCCGCGCCAGCTCGGCGAAGAACGTCGACGATAATCACAGCTTCCATTTCCTCGGTGCCAAACCCTATCGGTACCAGAACCTGCTCATAAAAACCAGTACAGATTTCAAAGTCAGCTACATTAGAGATTTTCTAGTCAAATTTTCTCAGCAAACAAACAGAAAATTTGCAGGAAATACCTTTTTGGGAGGGAGAGGAGTAGTGTTGCTCGTATCCGTAGCGGAAGGAGTAGAAGTTAGGGTTTTTGGTGATGGCGTTGCAGAAAGCGTTTTCGTGGCTTTGGCAGAGCGTTTTGGAGTCGTTGTTCTTTGTTGTCCGGACGCCATTGAAGCGATAGAAAAAGAACGAAGGCTTGTTCCTGAGAGAGAAGACATGGAAGAGTTCTTCGGATAATGGACTTTGGCCGCCGGGAAGGAGAGAACGGAGGACAGAGACTCCATTAATGCTGATCGGCGTAATTTGAAAAAAGGGGCAAAAAAAAAATTTTGAATCGAAGAAGAAATGGCCTCTTTTTTTACACTAACAAACACGCCTTCTGTTTTGGTGACTCAAAAACTTGTGTTTTGGTGTAAAAAAACAAAAGAAATCATTTTTAAAGCCTTTTATAAAAATCTTTCATGCTGGTCCGCAGAATCTCCAAATGAGCCTCTTATCCAAATATAATAATAAATATCTCTTCGAGCGGATGGTCTCTTTTTTTTTTTTTTTAACTTTTTTGAGCAGTTGTCTTTCAAATCAGGAAGATATATACTAACGTAACTGGAAGATGTTTAATTCTATTAGTAAAGTTCAATAATGCGCACAAAAAGTAAAATGTGAGTCGAGTTTCAACAATCTGAAAGGATACACCAACAACATAATACATACATATGTGTGTGTGTGTGGCTGCTTTGACAACAACTCCAATGAATATAAACTCGAAAGGAGAGACCAAGCAACTTGTAGCAAAGACACCTACGACACTACTAATAACTAACTCTGGAGGGATGGGCAAATAATCAAACTCATAGACCAAAAAATTCTAGACATAAACAAAAACTAGAAACATAACGCAACACCTACATGGCCAAAACAATATCATCTTTATTTTACACAAACAACTACCGCAAAAGGGAGAAAAAACCCTTGTTGCACCTAAAATTCCACCAGCACAAGACGCCTAATGCAACCAATCAGGCTAGGAAAAGCAGTGTTGCAAGGAGTCAAACATACCGAACCACTTCTCGTTGTCATCAGATGCCGAATGGGGCACGTTTTGTTGCACTACGAAGACCAAAACACCGAAATGCAGACTTAGTTGGAGCCCTCATGTGGCTTGCACTGGTGAATACTATTGCGACAACACCTCGGCATTGGACACCCTTTCACACATGTTTCCCACCTCCAACACCATTGCAACAAGGGGTCGAAACTCCCAAGTAGTAAAGCCTCTAGAACTCCAACGCGCCTCAAACAAGCAACCAAAAGCCTCCTGTATGCCCTGTCAAAACTTGTTTGCTTCAACCATAAGGCTAGTTCCACCTCCAAGATCGCCACCATGGAGCCCAAAGGTCCTTATCTACGGTTAGGAGCAAGGACGCAAATGTCGTTGATATTTTAAAATTTTCAATAGAAGTTTGGTTTTTTTGAAGTACTGAGAATATCTTTCCACTGTATATTGATTTTGACAAAATATCAAAAAAATATCAAAATGTTGAAGAAATATCATAAATATTGATACACGCTAATGAAATTTTGGCAAAATATCAAAGAAAAGTTGAAAATATCAGTACATGGCGAAGGTGATGGCAATGGAGGCTATGGTGGAGGAAATTTGTAAGATTTAGCTTTATTATTGAGTCCATTTACAGGTGAAGATTACTTCACACATTGCACACAAGATGAAGACCATGGGTGTAGAGATGCAGGTCTAACTATAGGAGGCTTTAGCAAGTCGTACAGAAAGAGAGGCGGAGAACATCAAGAATGCTAATATTTGATGAGGATAATCTTTCCATAAATTTACAATTAATGAATTTGAGTTTCAATTGTAGTAGCTCCTCCAATGAGGCTCCTTATGCTTATTATCTATACAATCAGGATTATAAAAATTATGATGGTTATAGAATTTTTAATTATCCTCATCCGAGCAGTTTTCACTACCATCTCATGCAAACAATTGGAGAATTCAGAGTTTCTCATTCATGAAAATACAATAGAAAGAAGTAAAAAAAACATACATGTGTAATGCCTCAACCCCAGTTGGGCCCATTTGGTGGGACCCCTGGTGTAATTGGATCTTATACTCGTTACTCGTATATACTATCCCCTCTAGGTACTTAGTAGCTCTTAGAGATTTCTTTGTGTACCCCAAGACCTTCCTCCTTATAATGTGTAAGAGCAATTGATACCAACACTTGACTTAAGGACCTTATAAGAAAAGAGGTCTTGAGTTCTAATGTTGGGGGATGCAAAGACCCCTAAGGGGTACTAGATGTCTAAAGGGACAACACGTATAAGTAACGAGTATAAGACCCGACTATGCCAGGGTCTCGTTAGGTGGGCCCCATGGAGTTAAGGCATTACAACATGTGGCATATTTATAACTATATTTAGCACCACTTAAATAATATGTCATGACACTTATATTGTTTGAATCGAGATAGAATCCCAACCACATTTAGGCCTCATAGAACTTCTTTTTGGTATTGATAAATCTAATATGTTTAGAGTTTATTGTATAAATCATGTTTATTTATGTTTCTTTTTAATGTTTATTATATCTTAAAGTATTATATATATATTTAATATAAAATTTCCGTAAGTTTTATTAAAATTTTCATTTGCATCAATATTTTCATCCTTGGTTAGGTGTCGAAAAACCAACCAAGTAGCAATGCTAGACTCTGGCCCTAAAAAGAAATAACAAAAGGCGTGAACTCTAGTGTGGGAGTAAACTTTAGTCTTTAGTATCAGCATTCTCATAATTTATTATTTAATTATATGTCGCACGTTGGACTTCTTTTACATGTTGCCATATCACTTATAAACCATAGCCAAGCACCCATGTAACCCACAGATGTGGCATCGCCCACTTCCTACCCATGACTCCACTGCATTGGGTCCCCCTTCACAAAATTTGCCGTGCGAGCTCATCACACTCCACCATAACATCGTTGGATTGCTGCTCTCTTATGAACCTAGATCTACGCGAGCTTGCCGCCCCCTTCTAAAACCTAGCCATCTCCAAGCACATGAGCCACTCCACAGCATGACCTTAGGCAACCTCTGCCCCCTCACGAACCTATATCCACATGAATGCAGCCACTGTACATTTTGGTCCGCCCAACTCCATCTCTACATTTTTAGGCATTCTCATAGGCTTTTATTTTTCTATCTACATAGATATGATCTTGATGAAAGGATATTTTGCATTTAATAAAAGTACTTTTATAAAAATTCAGTTACTATACAAATGAGATGTGATTATCTTTGATAAATTTTGGAAGTCATTTGCCAATTTCAATGTTACAAACTAAAACTATCAAAGTAGGAGAATAATTTGTCAAAATTAAAAGTTGATGGCTCATAATTCATATATTAGTAATATTAATAACTTTGTTATTTATTGATTTATTTTTTAGCTTAATTTTCATCTTTTGCCCTGAGAAGATGATCATGTGTTATGCACGTGACATTTCTATATAAAGTTAATGATTGACTATTTAATTTGGGAAGGTTCTTGGAAATGTGGGACTCAAATCTATAGCAATTCAAATTTTGTGCAAAAAATCACTGCAACAATTTTAGTTTGAACCAACTTTAGTTTTAGTTTTAATTTTTTTACTAAAAAAAAGACAAAACTTAAGATAGCACATACATTTTGGTTATATGCCATAGGTCTTCTTATTTTAATAACTGGATTAACTTTTTAAAGTTTTAATTTTTGATTGAAAATAATTTTACCCTAAATTTAAAGGTTAGTTGATAGGTAGATTAGTTTTTATACAGCTTATTTATGATTGAAAATAATTTGGCGTTGAGGACTCTATAAATTTATAGAGTAAATATTAACTGATCATTGAAAAAGTTAAGTTCACCATAAAATGAACGTCCTCCCACAGAATTCCCAAAATAAAATAAAATTGCCACGAACCCAAAGTTGAGGGACCGGAATAACCAGCAACCATATTAAAAAAAAAAAAAAGAAAAAGAATAACTATCAACCCATTTTAAAATGGCTTTTGTCAGGATTTAGTTGATAGCAGAAGACTTTGAAGATAAAAGTTCGTGCATGTCGAAGAATTGGATAGGAATTCCACGCAAGAACAAAGGAATCAGCTAGGGCAAATTGTATATGTGTGTGCATATATATATAGATATATATACACATAATTACGACTAAGAGCTTTGCGTCTGATTGGGTTCAGGCATAGACTCCGAGAAATTAAAAAAAAAAAAAAAAAAATGCTTCGTATAGCGGGGAAGAAACTAGCTTCGTCTTCAAGCTCATGGAGGTCATCGTTAATGGCAGCGAATCGAGCTCAAATTATTCAGAGAGATGAATATTCCATCGGAGTACTTCCCGGTGGCGTTGATCGGAGCTCAGAGGCGTTCTCTCGCAATTCTACCGCCATGGACGCGTTATTATCCGATCTTCAATCCCATATCAACAAAGTTTTTATCTTTATCTTCCTTTTCCTCTTTATTGCTTTTTATATGTGCTTTGATTTTGGTGTGAATTGTGTTAATTGTGTGTGTTTGTGGAAAGATTCTCGCCGGAGGAGGACCAGAAGCTGTAAAGAGAAATCGGAGCCGAAACAAACTCCTGCCAAGAGAACGCATTGATCGCTTGCTTGATCCTGGTTCTTCATTTCTCGAACTTTCTCAGGTTTTGATCAACTTCAATTCTAATTTCGCACCTTGTCTTCTCCTAGTATCTCATCAAATATCAGTGCTTTAATACTGTTCTGCAACTTTGGTTTCTTCGTTTTCAGCTAACCAGATATGATAAGATGGTGTTTTTTTAGCTACGGAAGTTAGGAATAGCATGAATAGGCGATGACAATCAGTAGTTCTAAAAGATGAACAATAGTTTAATGCTATATTATTACTAATTTTATATCTCTAGATAATCTTACACTACCATATTGAATATGCAGTTCAGACATTTGATGAATATTAACTAAATTTCCTTAGAATGTCGCTCTAATTCTCTCCTGGTCAATTGTAGAATGTTATGAGATGTTGAAGCTTGGCCTATTATTGACTATTTCAATCAATGAAGCTTGCAGGCCACGAACTGTATGACGAACCCTTGCCATCAGGTGGGATAGTTACTGGGATAGGTCCTGTTCATGGGAAGCTTTGTATGTTTGTAGCTAATGATCCTACTGTCAAAGGAGGGACTTATTATCCCATCACTGTCAAGAAACATCTTAGGGCGCAAGAGATTGCTGCTGAATGCAAGTTGCCATGTATTTATCTTGTTGATAGTGGTGGGGCTTACCTTCCCAAGCAGGCAGAGGTTTTCCCCGATAGGGATAATTTCGGTAGAATTTTTTACAATCAAGCTGTAATGTCTTCTGAAGGCATTCCTCAAGTTGCACTGGTATTGGGATCCTGTACTGCTGGGGGTGCTTATATACCTGCGATGGCAGACGAAAGTGTGATGGTCAAAGGGAACGGGACCATTTTTCTGGCAGGACCCCCACTTGTGAAGGTTTGTTCCAAACCTTCTAGGCTTTTGAAATGCTTCTTGGGGTTCTTGGATATGATTATCCTTTATTATTGTTTTCAGATGTTCTACAGGATGTTACATGTTCCCATGGTTGTGAATTGTGTGCCTGGTCCTGCATGGGTATATCATGTTTGTGAAACATAAGTTTTTTCTAATGGGAAAACTTTGAATAGGCTGCTACTGGGGAAGAAGTATCTGCGGAGGATCTTGGGGGTGCTAGCGTCCACTGCAAAACATCAGGAGTTTCAGACTATTTTGCTCAAGGTATACTGTATATCAGATGCGTTGATAAGAACTTGCGCATGGCTGGGAATATTTTGTTTGTCCATTAAATAATTGTATGTCAATCTAACCTTGCAGATGAACTACATGGCCTTGCCCTTGGTAGGAATATTATTAAGAACTTGCACATGGCTGGACAGGGGCTGTTGCAAATTGGAGCACAGAACACGTGCTTTGAATATGAAGAACCCTTGTATGATGTAAGGGAACTTCGTTCTATTGCACCAACAGACCATAAGCAGCAGTTTGATATCCGATCTATTATTGCTCGCATTGTGGATGGAAGTAAATTTGACGAGTTCAAGAAATTATACGGCACTGTAAGGACATTGTTTCATTTAAACTTTTCAGCTCTTGCTATGATCTTTTGTATTTTTTATTAAGTTTGTAACTCGGATCATATTTGTACAGACTCTTGTAACAGGGTTTGCTAGAATTTTTGGACAACCTGTTGGAATTATTGGAAACAATGGGATATTGTTCAGTGAGTCTGCTCTGAAAGGAGCACATTTCATCGAACTATGTACTCAGCGAAACATTCCTTTGGTCTACCTTCAGAACATCACTGGATTTATGGTATATCTAGATTTTGTATTTTAATTTCTCTGTTGACAAAGTGTTTATTACCGTTGTCCATTATCTTGATTGTGGAGAGGGGTACCAAAACTCCCCTATGCATGTTTTATTCAAGTCATCTCTCTCTCTCAAATTAGAAAAAAGGTTGGCAATTTTATTGAATTTCATCCAATATTTCACTGAGCCCCTTTTTTTTTAGGAGAGCAGTTACTGCTTTACATTTTCTAAACCATAATTATCTGGTTTTTGTTAACTACAGTAACTTGTTCAGACTGTAGTTTGAGATATAAAATGTATTAAGATGAAAAGTTTTATCCAAGTTGATAAACGCTTGGAACCATTTGTTAGGTTGGATCAAAATCTGAGGCAGGAGGAATAGCAAAGGCTGGAGCAAAAATGGTGATGGCAGTTGCTTGTGCCAAGGTTGGTTTCTCTTTTTTTCTTTTCCATTTTTTTAACCCGCCCCAAAATTTTAAAGTGGCTTTCTTTTTCTTAATTTAATGTTTCAAAAAAAAAAAAAGACTCCCTTCTACTTTGTCTCGAATATGGTTTCCCACTGAAGTTTGATAGTAGCGACTTACTGTTACTTCGCATGTTGAGTTCCAGTGCTTTAGAGTTAACTGTTCAATTCTAGTTTTATCTTTCATAATGTTTTTAGTTTAAATTCATTTGTGTAACATGCTGTGCATCAATTTCGGACTTTTACGTTTATTCATTCACACATTCTAGCAGAAAAGATTTTTATTTATGCAGTTCTAGAAGTATGGCCAATAAGCAACGTTGTGCAGGTTCCAAAAGTTACGATAATGGTTGGTGGAAGCTTTGGTGCTGGAAACTATGCAATGTGTGGTCGTGCATACAGTCCCAATTTCTTGTTCCTCTGGCCAAATGCCCGAATATCTGTAATGGGTGGGGCTCAGGTAACCGCTTAATTCAGTAAATACTTGCTTATGACCAAGATATCAATAAGTTATGACTTGCCTTTGAGGTTAGTGTAGAAGCGTAGGTGAGGCTTCATATCTTCTTCATGTCTTCCCTTTCTGGTTGCTTAATATATTTAATTTCTATATCCCTTACTTTCTTCTTTGGTGCTCCTCCTTGTGAACCGTAGCATATTGGTGAAAGAAAAGTTCATATTGCGATCGTCAATAGTAGTACTGTAATTGGACTCAGATCACATGTTCTAATATACTGCTTAAGAACCTCTCCCTTTCTTCTTCTTCTTCTTCTTCTTCTTCTTCTTCTTCTACTACTACTACTACTTTTTTTTTGCCTAACATGTTATGTACACAATGCACGGTTGCTTTGGGTTCCTTATTATTGACCATTGTACCTTCCTAACTAAACCATACGCAATACAAAATGTTCTATACCTGTCACTTTAAGTTTGTTTATGGTGTGTGTGTGTTTATATATATATATATATATATATATATATATATATATATATGGGAACATTCAGGCTGCTGGTGTGCTGACTCAAATAGAAAAGAGCAACAAGAAAAAGAAAGGAATTCAGGTAGAGTTTCCTTGTCTTTGAGAGGGAACATATTGGGCCAGAAATTTTTCAGACATCTGACTGACGATGATCTTCGTTTTGGTTTGCGGACATATTGCAGTGGGACAAGGAGGAAGAGGAAAGATTCAAGGCAAAGGTAGTAGATGCATATGAGAGAGAAGGAAATCCTTACTACTCAACAGCAAGGCTCTGGGACGATGGGATTATTGATCCAGCTGATACAAGAAACGTTATAGGTCTCTCCATCTCAGCTTCCTTGAATCGAGCTCCTGAAGATACCAAGTTTGGTGTATTTAGGATGTAATTAATTATGTAATTCTTCCCACTATGGTTGTAAGTGCTTTTATGCCAAAATCTCTGTTGACCGTTTATTGAAACGTGTAGTTCCAAGTGGGAATAGAAAAGAAAATTTGTGTTGGGTCCCTGCAAATAACTTGAATAATTTTGAGTGGTGGAAGAATAGAAAGAAATCAAAGGGGATGTGTTTCTTAGAAAGACGATAAAAAGACGAAAAACAAAAGGAGCTAGGTGAAAATTATAGCGTTTTTTCCAATTGCCCAATTAAAAAATATATATATTCTGTCTGTGTAACAAATTTGTGTGTAGCGTGACTGGTTGCACCGAACTCATAGTTAAAAAAAATTTAGTTTGTTAAATAACATCAGCGCCCGTGGCCTAATGGATAAGGCGTTTGACTTCTAATCAAACGATTGTGGGTTCGAGTCCCACCGGGCGTGCCCTAAGCGCTTGTTCACAATGCGTTATGTTTTTGTATTGTTTTGTGTTTTTTTCCTCGTCCTGTTCTTGATATATATATTTTTAATTATTATAATAATAAACGTCTTGTCCTCTCCTTAACAAATCACCCACTTACATCTCAACGATCCGCATCAGCACTGAATTCAATTCTCAATCCTACAACTTAAAAAAGTTTTCACATTTTAATACCGTCTTCTTCTTCGCTTCCTTTTCTTCTCCTTCTTGCTCCAATACTCTCTCTTCCCCATGGCTGCCCCTGCTTACTACCACCCAACTCCACTTCCTTCCCCCCGCGCGTGCTCAAGCGCCCCTCACTCCGTGGCAACGGCCTTCTTTTCGTCGTCTCTCTCTCGCTGTTCTGAGCTCATCTCTTCATTCCCTCTCAATTTGCACTCCAGAAAGTGCCTCCAGATTCGCCATCGAAATAACCTCCCAACTCTCAAGCTTCTCTGCCTCCGTGATACCAAAGGTACACCATCCGATCTTTCTTTCTTTCTTTCTTGAAGAATCCGATTTGGGTTTTCTTTTCTGTAAATCAACTTTGTTGCCGGTGAAAATTCATGGGATCCGAGTACTGTTATTATCGCTCTCGTTGTTGTTAATGATTTTTAGTCAAGTGAAAGCATGATACAGAGTAACATTTCTTGGAAAATCCGTGGGAAACTTGGTTTAGTTATGGGCTTAGGAAATGGGTGTTTTGGAAATGTCAAGATTCGCTTTGTTTTGCCGTAATCTTGCTTCTTCATTCGATCCCAAAGAGGAAAAACAAATCTAGATCAAACTTGTTTCGCTTCATTATTCTTGATATAATTTGGTGATCCAAAAACCTCATGATCGTATTGACATATTACACTATATTTTTTAAAAAATTTTTGTGTGTGTGTGTGTATGTGCCTACTCTACTTATAAAATTGAAAAAAAAAAAAAGGAAAGAAACTTACCCTATTCTAGTATGTGGTAAGTACTTGATTTGTGATTTAGGAGAGTTCCCAAATGCATTATTTCTTTTTTAAATTTTCTTTTGGGGAAAATATATATTTGGGCAACTTAACAAGTCTCTCACCCCGTCTCTTACGAAAGTAGTTTTGATATCCTAGTGGGTACGTTATCTTTGGACCCAAGCTTCTGTTAATGTTGTGGTTTAATCTTGAATAAAAAGATGGAGGTTTTTTGTTTGGATATAATGGAGTAATGCATGGACAAGTTGTGAAATGCAGCATTGGGCGTTAATGCCTTCTGAGATTTGCATGGATGCGTAGAGTTTGTTACATGTTGCAACTGTTATGGGAATTCTAGTTGAATAGAAACTGGCCATGAAGGGTTGATTTAGTGAAGGATGTTGAAAGCAAGTTGATGTTTTATCTATAGTACCTACTGTTTGTACTTTTATCCAAGGACAAAGGTGAAAAAATACTAGAAAAGAAGATTTAATAGGCACGGTGATGGATTGAGTGGTTATGCTCTTTGAACTTTTAGCATATATCCAAGTTGCATTTCTTTGTTTTGAATTTGCTATGAGATTCTAATAGGTGGTAGAGAACGATCAGTATGGTAGTACATTTATTTAAAACCTCACTTTTCCTGATCCTCATGGAAATAACAGACTTTTCTTTTTCTTTTTTCATTTTGGAGAATAAATAATAGATTGTTAAAAGTTGACTATCTGAGATTTTCCACCTTGTTGCTTTTTGTCCCACAATCCCGGCCCCACTAGTATTACTATACATATGATGGTTTACCACCCCTGCCTATTTCTTTGTTTTAAAAAACAACATTTCGCTTTGCTTAGTCCTCTCTTGTTAGACTGGCTGCCTATGCCTACCTGCCTTTGTTGAGCTAAGAGGGATAGGGTTCTCAAGCCTGAAACCGAAGGTCGAGTGGCCCCAATCTGAGTTTGAGACAAGTGCAAATATCTAATAGCAAAGTCTGGTCCACGAGCACTGAGAAAATTGACACAACTGAGATTGCCAAATGTTCTGGACTTTCTCTGTTCAATCCTTTTCCTTCTTTTTGGATATGTCATTTGTACACTTTTTTTTCCTGTTCCTTGAACCTATAAAGAGTTACAGAACACGTATAGAATTCAAAAGGGAAAATCTTTAATGATTCCATCATTTGCCTAATTGAGTTGTGAAACTTTATGGAAGGATTCCTTTCCAATTGCTAGAGAATAATTAAGAGATCCTCTAGAAGAATTACGGGGCTTTGCTTCTGGCACAAACATGCTGCGGGGTGGAACATGGGGAAACAAGGCTTCTTACTGTGAATTTTGGGTTTCTGTTCTCGAGGAATAATATAGGGCCTTTTCATGTGAGTGAAATTGGATCCATGATAGAAGCGTGTTCTAGGGCTATAGACTACTGCTTTGCCACTGCTCTAATAATAAGAGAAAATTAATTCTGTCGGACGGTCAAGACTCAAGCCCCGGCTGACCCCCACCCTTCCCTTTTATTTTTTTTCTTGGTGTCTTCTTTGTTATGTTGTTGTATTCCTTGCTAATCTTTTGTCAAGTTGAGATTTTATGTAGATATTTAAATGTCTTATATTGACATTAGGCAGCTCTCTGTTAATCATATTGTTATATGTGCAGCTCAAGCAGTTACCAAAGACTCGTGGGAAAAGTCAGTTCTAAATAGCAAAACTCCTGTCCTAGTTGAATTTTATGCGAGTTGGTGTGGACCATGCAGGATGGTCCACCGGGTGATTGATGAGATTGCTGTAGAGTACGCTGGGAGGCTTAAGTGCTTTGTA
Source organism: Artocarpus hirsutus (assembly GCA_946598075.1). Lineage (NCBI taxonomy): Eukaryota > Viridiplantae > Streptophyta > Magnoliopsida > Rosales > Moraceae > Artocarpus > Artocarpus hirsutus. Next base: position 42,548 of record CAMOHE010048164.1, read on the forward strand.
CTCAACACCGATGACGACCCGCAGATTACTGAGGACTATGAGATTAAGGGCGTACCAGTGGTTTTTCTCTTTAAGAATGGGGAGAAACGTGAGTCCGTGATTGGGACCATGCCAAAGGAGTTCTATGTGGCTGCAATTGAGAGGGTTCTGAAGTTGTAAGCATAGTTTTGTGCACAACCTGAACCTTGCAGAGCCGACAATTTTCTCGGGCAATATATTGTCAGGATTTAGATCAAGAATCTTCAACTGAAACTATACAGGCTGTTCATATTTTAGATGTATGCCGATCTTGCCAAAATCGATACTTCGTTGCACTAAATGGTCTTGCTCTGCCTTCTGCACTTGTCAGATGTGTGCTTATCTTTTAGAATTACTTCCTGGTTTAAACAGCATTTTGCTATTCCACTGCAAGTTACCGAATTTAAATTCTGGCCACATTGTTTCCTTTCCAGCTCTTTAACTGTGCCTGGCATACTTTTATGACTGAGCATTTTCCTGAGTTGGGCTTTTGCTCTTACTTGAGTTTGGGGCAAAATGCACAGGTGGGTTTCACCAAGTTTCAGTTCTTGTAGGGTTTTAATACCAATCCCTCCATGGAAGTAACGGTTCTTTTTTTTTTTTGGGTAATGTACATGGAAGTAACCGTTGATGCAATGTGTCTGCTTTAAAGTTTAAACCCATGTTGCATTACACCATGTCTTTTTTTTTTCTTTTTTCTTTTTTTTGGGACATTGCAAAATGAGAAATTCTCTAACTAAATAAAGTCTAAACACGATTTTTTTTTTTTTGAGAAATCAAATCTTCATTCAACTAAACAATAGTACAAATGAGGACTCAAAACGAGTCCTTTTAGGCATAAAAGATCCTAGACATAGACTGGACTCACCAATAAATCGATGAAGCATAGGGAAAACAAGCAGCACCAATACCCATAGGGGAAAAAACCCCCATCGACTCCAATCGTAGAGCTCTTTTGCTCAAAAGATTCAACAACTGTTGACGGATGAATTCAATCGATCAGAATCGAACATACCCGTTTGAGGGTAGCTCTGATCCGGTCTAGACATAATTTCAGCCAACAAAATTCACATATACTACTGCTAAATTGTGCGTGTACAAACCAAACCGAGCATGGAGGTGAGGAGACCATCTCCTTTATTCCACACACAACTAAACAAAAACAAAAACAAAATATTAAAAAAAGATACAACCATATAGGAAAGATCCTGGATGGGAGACATCCTCCGCCACCGCCGTCACTTCCCATTCTGGCCATTTGTGGGTTGCCCGACTGTTGACATTCGTCGACTCCGACCACTGCCTCCACCGTCCCGTCCTCAAGAACCGTTAGGAGTGCTCGTTGGCTTCGGAGAGCTTCACCACTTTAGCTCCCTAACCACCATGTCCCAACCCCTTTGGCCATGCCCGAAGCCAGCATCCCCATCCTACCCCTTGGACCCCAACAGGACGGCCACCCTTTCAGTTCTTGTCGCTACCGAGTCCGGCCTCAAGATCTACCATGAAGTCCATGAACACCAGTGCCGTCTGCCACAAAAGCCACATCCCGCTCTCGCCGGCACAAAAATCCACTGGCTTCCTCTTTGGCTTGCCCTTACAAACTCGATCCTTCCTCTACTGTGGTACCTCTCCTCACCAAACTCCAACGCGCTCCCCCTCTCGCGGGCCCAAGTTCCGGTGGCCAACCCGAAGGTGGCTTCAGGTTTAGGTCCAAAGGGAGAAGGGGTAGCGCCACCCTTCTCCTAAAGAAGAGTTTGAATGGTACCTTTGGAAAACCCTACCAAAGCTTCCAAAACGCCTTTTTTTTTTTGTATATTGGTGTAAGTTTCTTTCACATTGTATGACTCATTACCTTTATGATTGGGCGGCTCCTTTTGCTGTTAGTGGTAGTTTGTTAGTAGATTTTTTTTTTTTTTTGGGTGGGGGGTTTGCTGATGTTGTACTTTGTAGAATTGAAGCGAGCTGTTCAGTTGCTTGCATGTGGCCTGCCAGATTTTGTTTGTTCCCCGTGTCTTTTTTTCTTTTGGGAATGAAATCTCTTATTAGGACTAAAAATGGACCTCTCACAGTTTATAGTTACCATCGAGACTGATTTCTTTGCTCTTTTAAAATAATAACAACCATAAATGTTCAATTTGTAGCATTTGAATAAACCGTGTTAGCTACTTTTAGCAAAACTTCTTTCCTTTATTGAGGATTAAATATCGATTTTATTTAGATTAGTTTTAAGGAAGGTAAAAAAAAGCATGGGTTAAACGTACACGGATAAAAATCAAAGATATAAAATCCAAAAAAAATGTCATTTAATTTTCATGATTCCATATTTCATCACCAACCCTTAGAATCTAGGCTGTTACTCTGAATGCCAATGCACCAAATTGAGAGCTAGACATACAAACAAGATCCTTGAATATATGGGAAAAGTTTTGGCGCAGAGCGTCAGAATTCTCCGCAGATGGAAAAAGGAACACAGGCCATTAGGCCATAGATCAATTGCTCAATATTGTCTTGTTTATAGAATCTAAATAAAAACAACCACAACTAATCATACTTTCTGTTTATATCAAATTTTTACCTTAATAAGTATCAACCATTGATTTAATATAACTTTAATCTCAACGATTAATTTTAAAGCTTATCTAAACCTTAACTATTAGATACCAAAGCTTGAGCAGGCTTCCATGGCTGTCGCGGCAGCTCCACCCCTTCCAAGGTTCACCTCAATGGATCTCAGCGGTGTGAGCTCAACGACGAGACAAGCATCCTTTAAACTCATGGCGGTTGCTTGTGGATATATGACAAAGCTCACCGAGATCTCACCTGGGTCGTGACCCCATTGTGACAGAGCTCATTGAAGATCGCAACCCTTGTTGGAAAACGGTACGCAACAGAATTTAAAAAGTTTAAATCATAGTATTTTTCAAAACACAAGTTTGACATGCTAAATACATAAATTAATGACATATCTTATTAACCTCTTTTGTGAACCAAAAAGCATCAGGAATCCATGCAGAGAAAAACTTTTCAGAAGAGCCTCTATAAATGGTCTTATTTGCTATTCTCTATCTATGATCGAAGTGTGGGTGGTCATATATCGTTTAGCTTTTTCTCTGGTGACTCTCCTTTCAACCACTTGAGAAGACCTAGAGCTAAGGTTTTTTAATGTTAAACAATAGCTCATAGGGAGTTTCAGAGTTTCTCTTACTAGGATACTCACTCTATGCTTCTCAAATGATCTGAATAACTAAAAAAACTCATCCCGTATTTATAGTGGTCGAATTTGGGGTTAAATCATATCAGATTAGGCCTTAAAATTTGAGTCTGGATCAAATTCTGATGAAAAACGTGTCAAAAATGGATATACAAATTATCCCATGTTCGGCATGCCAATTTGGGAGATCGGCTTTTCGAATTTACTTTATTGGCTTGCCAACCGTGTGATAATCTAAAATCCTTAGAATATCTTATTTTCAACAAGGAACCTTAAATAGAGCCTCAATTTTAATTTAAATAATCCAATAGCGAAGTCATCTGATTAAAACAGTCATATATAGATAATCCTATAGTAAATAAAATATTATCCAAATAACTCAACATGTTTATCTTGAATTAATTTACAAAATTAGTTCAACTGATAAACTAACATGAATTATTAAATCTAATATTATCAAATTTTAGCCAATCTAATAATTTAACATAAGTTATAAATATGTAAGAAAAACACACCATATTGTTACTAGATTATTATGAGTTAGCAAATGGAACTCGATAAACATATATAGTTCAAGCTTTTACAATTATAAAATACAATATCTTAGATACATATTTTATAATTATTAACTCTAACGTTACTCCACTAAAAGCTTAGAGTTGCACTCTTGAACTATATAAATTACAAAGCTCCATTAAGCTAACCGTCCATGAGATATCATAATATGTCACATTCTCATAAGATATTCATAATCGGTAAGGATAAATTCCGTTTAACCTTACCTATTATTTTTATCTTATGTTCCATTGTCTCACCATTAAAATACTTACTATCTATCAATAATATACCATTCGGTTACACCTATGTATCCAAATGATTGAGCGTTCTAGTTTTCTAATTACATGTCACGTCCTGAAGTACGGGAGATGACATAGCTGGCTAATTAGGTTAATTAAGTTAAAGTTTTAATTAAAACACAAGTTGAGAATTTAATTAATTATGAAAAATATGACAATTTTAAACTTTTTTTAAACGAATATTTATAACAACCAAACAAATAAGATAAAACAAAATAAAATAAAGTAATAAAGAAAGAGAGATGCGCGATGGGTCCCATTAGGCCCACAACTTGTGCACACACATGATATCGACAATAAATAAATTACAACCACATTCCAAAATAGAAAGAGAAGTTAAATTAATACATGCCTTATTTAAGTCATACAATAACCTACTTAGGGTCTTCTACTGCTCACAAGTTCGATGGACGAACTCTACATCAATCCTAAGCTGAATTACACCTACAGAGGAAAAGGTTTGAAAATAAATAAAAAGTGAGCGAAAGGCTCAATAGGACTATGCTTTAAAACAAACAATAATTCAAATATAAAATTTATTTTTTAAGAAATATAATTAGAAAATAGTTTTAAATAATTAAATTCATGTAAATTATTCTCATCAAAATCAGTTCGTCCAGAAAGTACCTTTTTGTCTTTCTTGGACAAACCATAGTAATCATCACCGAAGTGGCCCAGTTGGGTTTCGAGACTTGCCCCTAAAGTCGCACACTATATGACCTGATCTCTGAATATGGCATCATGTCCTTATGTACGTTTTCATTATTATTTAAAACCCATTTACCGAGTATATTCATTTGCGTTCATTATATGGTTCATTATATACATCATATCATTGCTTAACAGTTATGAAAATAACTAATAAAATCCCCTTTAAAACCTTTATTGAAAACACTTTGAAAGAAATCATTTTTCGAGGCCAAAATCCTTTTAAGATAGGGTTACCAAAGAAGGGGTAGGAGTCCTACGTTAATATCTGGTGTCACGACTCAACACCGCAATCTTGCTTTGCTATACGTTAGCTCAACGGAACCACGAACAACCTTAAATATAAACTAGGTTTATCAGTATCTAGTTTAAGATATCCTATATTGCTAAACTATCTTATGGTGTTCTAGTGTGTTTAAAATCTCTATTGGGGACAGTAAAAAGGGGTAAAAAGGATAAATTTTTATGAAGCTCAGTCGGCCTACCAGTTCCATTGGTCTGGCCTGCTGAATTGTACAGTTCGACCTACCTGCAAATCAAGACTGGCTTGCCAAACTATTTCGAGGTTTGGCCCGCTGATGGTATGAGTTCAGCTTATTGGACTCATAAATCTGGCCTACCGAATTGAGAAATTTTAGAATTTTCTAGAATTGAGTCCCAGCCTCCTTGAGCTCAATTCTTATTTTCAACCTGTTTTCTTAATTCTCAAGTATAGAAAACATTCATAAATGATAGAAAAATATAATAGAACACTTCTAAATTAATTTAAACAAGATTTACATAAAAAAATTCAAGAAAATCCGAAAATAGACAACTAGAGGAAAAATAGAAAAACTTGATTCAAATCTATTTTGTATCAAACTAAGCCTAGATTCTAGATAATTTAGGTCCTATAACTTAGACAGAAAGGTTTTTTAAGCTTAAATAAACTCGAATCTCAAAATGCAAGGAAAATTGAAAATTTTGAAAATAAACTTTGAAATTTGAAAAATAAGTAAACTAACCTCGATTTGCATTTATAGTTGCTCAAATGCGTTCCTAAGCTCCTAATCCACTAAGAGTCAAAGTTTGAACTTGATTTTTGAATCAAAAATTGAGTGAGAAAGGGAGATAGAGAGAGACATAGAGAGAGCGTGAAAGGAAGAGAGAGAAAGAATGAGAGAGAATGAGACTGAGAGGGAAAAAGTGAGGAGAGAGAAATAGATAAAGAGGAAAGGTGGTAGTTTTCAGCAAGAAAACCGTATGCAGCACATAGATTTCAAAAGGGGCGTATTTGGTATTTGATAAATTATTTTATTTTAAAATTTAAAATAATAAATACAAGTAAAAATAATCAAAAGTAATTCAAAATGATTAAAATAAAATAATTAGAAATAACATTAATTTAGAAATATCACAAAATAGTTAGATTAAGTTTAAAAATACATCATGACACACTAATTCATCATTTTATACACTAAAACCCCTTAATTAAATTTCAGGGCGTTACAGCTCTCCACCCCTAAAAAAATTTCATCTTCGAAATTACAAATCGACTCAAAAGCAAAACAAATGCGGACACAACTCCTACATGGTAGATTTTAACTCCCAGTTGGCTTCATCAACTTCATGATGCTGCCAAAAGACAAGTCGCACACTTGGCCATGTATTCTCAAACATCCTTCTTTATACCTCTTCACCAGTATTGCCTCGTCAAGTCACGATACATCTTTGTGCTCCTCAGATGAATGGCGAACTGAGATTTGTGGGCTTCATCCATCATAGCCTTCGTCATTTTTGCGATTGCTGAGAGTGCCACTCGTTCCCTGAAGCACAATGATTATCAGCATGTATCCTCCATTTTTTAAATTGTGCTCCATTCTGAATTCGCATCCAGAGTCCCTACAGGTGCTGGTCTAGCCACTGATTCTATTTCACCATCTGAATGAGAGTTGAAGTCATCTCTATATGATACACCGAAACTCGACCGTAGTCTTTATAGTATTGTAGCCTGTACTCACTAATCCTCGAGAGCCAAGCAAGCGAGAATCCTTGAAAATTTTAGGCTGAGCTCGTTTGCGACTACGTTAGCTTTCCCAAGATGGTACTGTAGCACAAAAATGATAGTCTTCTATGTATTCTATTCATCTTCGCTGCCTCAAGTTTAGATCCCTCTGAGTGAACCGATACTTCAAACTCTTGTGGTTAGAGAAAACTGAGAATGTCATCCCATACAAATAACATCTCCAGATCTTCAGTGCATGAATCACCATTGCGAGCTCTAGGTCGTGAGTAAGATAGTTTCGCTCGTGAGGTCATAGCTGTCTCGATCTATATGCCACCATGCATCTATGTTACATCAATACGCATCTAAGTCCATGTCCTGAAGCATCTGTATAAACTTCATATGGCTCTTCACTATTCGGGATAATTAACATCGAAGCTGTAGTCAACCGATTCTTTAACTCTTCGAAGGAAAATTTGCATTCTTCATCCCACTCAAACCTAACATTCTTCCTGATCAGTCTTGTCAACGGAGCTGCTATCTTCGAGAATTTCTTCATATATTTCTTATAGTATCCCACGAGTCCTAAGAAACTACGGATTTCTGCTACATTCCTCAATCGTTTCCACTCTACTATGGCTTCTACCTTATATGGATCCACTGAGATGCCTTGCTCAGATATGACATGTCCTAGAAACTTAACTTCTGTCAACCAAAACTCACACTTTTCTTTCTTGGCGTACAACTGGTACTCTTATAGCATGCTCCTCCTAAGTTTTAGAACAGACCAAGAAATCGTCGATGAATACGATCACGAACTGATCCAAAAAAGGCCTAAATATCTTGTTCATTAGGTCCATGAAAGCTGTCGGAGCATTTATCAATCAAAATGGTATCACCAGAAACTCGAAATGTCTATACTAGGACCTGAAAGCTATCTTGGGGATGTCTTCTTCTTTAATCTTGAGTTGGTGGTATCCCAAACGTAAATCTATCTTCAAGAAGTACCGCGAACCTCTTAGTTGATCAAACAATTCATAGATCCTGGCAGTGGATACTTGTTCTTCATGGTGACATGATTTAGTTACTGATAATCTATGCATAACCTGAGGTGAATAAAACCAATGCTCCCACGACAATGTGTTATTTCAGATATATCATTTGTCAGCAAGCTCTTGAAGTTACTTTCTCAATTCTTTCATTTCTGTCGACGCCATCTGATAAGGTGCTATGGAAATCGAAGCCATTCCCAAAAGTAGCTCGATGCCAAACTCAATCTCCTGATGCAGTGGTAATTCTGGTAACTCATCAGGGAAAATATCTCCAAACTCATCGACTACTGGATTGTTGTACTTCTTCTCGATGCACTGGGCTCTTCTTCTAGGTTTATAAGAAAAGCATAGCACGCTAGGTTCTTCTGTCCTCTGAGACATGTCTTCAAGTGATTGTTGTTCCCTTATCAAATACTAGGGTCACTCTCCTAAGTTGGCAGTCTACAACTGCATTGTACTTGGACAACCAATCCCTTCCCAGGATTACATCATCTGAACTCATGGGGATTACAATCAAATTACTCTTTAGAATCTTAACCCCAATCTTTATTTTACAAGCTTTACATACACAGTTCACACACACCCGCCCCAAGGGTGAAGCAATAACTGAAGGCTCATCAAATTCTTCTATCTCTAACCCCAAAGCATGTACAAAAGAGCTTGAAATGAGAGAATAAGTAGCACTAATATCAAATAAAACATAGGCTAAGGATTGGGAAACTAGAACCATACCATCGACAACTACATTGCTAGTTTGGGCATCCGAACTCCCTGATGTCATAGTATGAACCTACACTAGAGCTTTCCCTTTTCCTCTACCAACATTGCTAGGTCTCGGATTAGTGGGCAGATATTGCTGCAGTGGAGGCGATTACACACTAACTGTACTCAATGCTCAGTACTGAGAGGCATTATGCTGGAAGTTCTGTAGCTGGTGTCCTTGTACTGGGTATGGCAGTTGTTAGGGAGAGAACTGATGGAACTACAACTGAGGGAATTGCTGAGGCAGAGGTAGAGTCTGAGGCTGTGGCTAACAACTGGCACCTTCTTTAGCCTGAAGTCCTAAATGAGTATTTCTGATCGAGCAATTCCTCTTGATATGTCTTGGCTACTGGCAATAGTGGCAATGGAAGCTACAAGGATTGCTGCGCCTGCTGCTGGATGAACTGTTGCTTCTACTGTTCACGTTACCTTGTTGATTCTTCCTTGAGTTGGATGGCTGCTGGTGCTCCTCTTGCTGCTCCTTTATGGTCCTCCTGACGTCCTTGCTTGATCCTCACAGTATTGCGTATAATCACTTTCTACAGATATAGCTGACAGCATAAGTTCACCAAAATTCTTGAGTCATAGGTCGTCGAATAGAAGCTTGAAGCCCTTCTTGGAATTCAATACACTTCTCAAGCTCCGATGCCATTATCGATAGAGCAAACCTGACCAGCTTGTTAAACTTTGCCTTGTACTCCCGAACTGACATGTCACCCTGTTGTAATCTGTAAAATTCAGACACCTTCTGGTCTCTATATCTTTGTAGAAAGTAACGGTCGTAGAACAGCTCCTCAAACCTATCCCAGCTAATGTTCCCATTGTTCTTCAGGTGTTTAACTTGCTTCCACCAAGTATTGGCACCACCTTCAAATTTATAGGCTGCAAACTCCACATGATACTTTGCTGGTACACCAAGGGTATCTAGGTGTTTCACGATTGAATTTAACCAATATTTCGCTACTTATGGGTCCCCGTTTTTGTCGAAGGTCGGAACAGATGCACGTCAAAACTCCTTAAAATAAGCTTGCTGATGACTTGCCTTGGAATCCTTCAGTCTTGGCCTCATTGCCATCTGTCAGAAAGCAGCAAGCATTGCCCCCATCATATTTTCCTTATTTCCCAGGTTCGCATTAGCAGCAAATGAACAACGTCTGGGTGCCATTCTTTCACTTCTGAAAGCAAAATTGGACTGTCAATGGTATTTCATTGCCGTACCTATGTGTGCACAATTCACAAGGTTTATAACCTTGGGCTCTGATACCATTCTCTCTTACACCCGAGAGTAAGTTAAAGTTTTAATTAAAACACAAGTTAAAGAATTTAATTAATTATGAAAAATGTGACAATTTTAAACTTTTTTTAAACAAATATTTATAATAACCAAACAAATAAGATAAAACAAAATGAAATAAAGTAATAAAGAAAGAGAGATGCACGATGGGTTCCATCAAGCCCACAATTTGTGCACACACATGATATCGACAATAAATAAATTACAACCACAATCCAAAATAGAAAGAGAAGTTAAATTAATACATGCCTTGTTTAAGTCATACAAATAACCTACTTAGGGTCTTCTATTGCTCACAAATCTGGTGGACAAACTCTACGTCAATCCTAAGCTAAATTCCACCTAGAGGGGGAAATGTTTGAAAATAAATAAAAAGTGAACGAAAGGCTCAGTAGGACTATGCTTTAAAACAAATAAATAATTCAAACATAAAATTTATCTTTTAAGAAATATAATTAGAAAACAGTTTTAAATAATTAAATTCATGTAAATTATTCTCATCAAAATCAGTTCATTCAGAAAGTATCTTTTTATCTTTCTTAGACAAACCATAGTAATCATCACCAAAGTGGCCCAACTGGGTTTCGAGACCTGTCCTTAAGGTCGCACGTTACACGACCCGATCTCTAAATATGGCATCATTTCCTTATATACATTTCTATTATTATTTAATACCCATTTATTGAGTATATTCATTTACGTTCATTATGTGGTTTATTATATACATCATATCATTACTCAACAGTTATGAAAATAAATAATAAAATCCCCTTTAAAACCTTCATTGAAAACACTTTGAAAGAAATCATTTTTCGAGGCCAAAATCTTTTTAAAACAGGGTTACCAAAGAAGGCGTTGGAGTCCTACCTTAATATCTGGGGTCACGACTCAGCACTGCAGTCCCGCTCTACTATATGTTAGCTCCACGAAACCACGAACAATCTTAAATATAAACTAGGTTTATTAGTATCTAACTTAAGATATGCTACGTTGCTAAACTAACCCCTGATGTCCTAGTGTGCCACTTGTGTTTATAAAATCATACTACAAGTTTAAAGACTCTATCGGGGTTCAAAACAGTAAAAACGAGTGAAAAACGACAAAATTTCATAAAGCCCGATCGGCCTGCTGGTTCCCTTGGTCTGGTCTACCGAACTGTACAGTTTGACCTACTGGTAAATCAGGATCAGCCTGCTGAACTGTTTTCAGGTTCGGCCTGCCGATGGTATAAGTCCGGCACTAGACTCATAAATCCGGCCTATCGAACTAGAAAATTATGGAATTTTTTAAAATCGGGTACCAGCCTCCCCGAGCCCAATTCTTATTTTCAACTTGTTTTCTCAGTTCTCAGGCATAGAAAACATTCATAAATGATAGAAAAACATAATAAAATACTTCTAAACTAATTTAAACAAGATTTACATAGAAAAATTCAAGAAAATCCAAAAATAGAAAAATAGAGGAAAAATAGAAAAACTTGATTCAAATCCTTTTTAATCAAACCAAGCCTAGATTCTAGATAATTTGGGTCGTATAACTTAGATAGAAAGGTTTTCTAAGCTTAAATAAATTCAAATATCAAAATGCAAGGAAAATTGAAAATTTTGAAAATAAACTTTGAAATTTGAAAAATAAGCAAACTAACCTCGATTTGCGTTTATAGTTGCTCAAATGCATTCCTAAGCTCCCAATCCACTAAGAGTCAAAGCTTAAACTTGATTTTTGAATCAAAAATTGAGTGAGAAAAGGAGATAGAGAAAGACACAAAAAGAGAGCGTGAAAGGAAGCAAGAGAGAGAGTTAAAGAGAACGAGAGTGAGAGTGAAAGAATGGGGGAAGGAGAAATAAATAAAGAGGAGGTGAGGTGGTTTTCAACAAGAAAACCGTGTAGAGCACACAGATTTCAAACAGGACGTGTTTAGTATTTAACAAATTATTTTGTTTCAAAATTCAAAATAACAAAATACAAGTAAAAATAATCAAAAGTAATTCAAAATGATTAAAATAAAATAATTAGAAATAACAATAATTTAGAAATATCTCAAAATAGTTATATTAAGTTTAAAAATACATCATGGCACACTAATTCACCATTTTATACACTAAAACCACTTAATTAAATTTCGAGGCGTTACATTACAGGACAACGCATATAAGAGAATATTATTAACTCTATAAAAGAGCTATAGATTCCATATCTATAATAACGAGTCTACATGAAGTAAGAGTCATGTCTCTAATGTTTCAATATACTTACCATCATTAAATCAAGTTGTTACTATTTAGTACATCAAAAGACATAAGTTAAGAATATAGGTCTATTAGTCATTTTAGGATAACAACATAACACATCATTGTCTAAAGTGAATTAATTTGAACAAACAAAGTTATTAACTAAATCAATTCAACTTTTTATCTTGATTTAATACATTGTCACCTATGACAATGTACCAATATTTCTACTTGCGGAGTCCCACTAGATGACCAAGAGAAACCATCTCCTATTAGAGATGTAGACAACATAACAATCTTAGCATGAATAAAGTGCCCAACTTTATTTTCTTAATTACAAATCTTATCATTTACACCATTACCTTTAAGATTTATGTCTTTCGGATAATCTGTCTATTATATGCACGATCTTAAAGGTTTAGACCGGTAGTCTCAGACTTTTGTTTGGTTATTATACATTCAACAAAGGACAACATTTGGTACGTGAATAATAAACTCTTTATTGATAAAATATCTCCAAAAACTTATTACAACATTTTACTCCTGAAGACATAATGTCTAACAACCTTTACGAACACACTCAATGAAATCGCCGTGACTAACCTTCACAACCCTCACCATGACTCGACGAAATCACCTTGAGGTAGTGGGCCGCTATGGTCCTTTGCAAGGCATTACGATACAGCCGTCGCCCACTCGAGGGACCACTAGGCGTGAAAGTCTGTTGTGACCCTGTGATGATTTGCGGGGGCTAGAAATGGGTTCATGGTGGCTAATGTTAGGCTTTATGTTAGACTAGGTGCCCTAAGAATTAAATAATTTAATTGTCTTTAAAGACATTTAACCAATAAAGACTTTATTATTTATTTCCATATATCAAATATTTTCCTCTTTATGTTCATTTATGTTGAATGTATGATAAACAAACAAAAGTCTGAGACTGTTATTCTAAACCTTTAGGATCGTGCATATGATGGATAAATTATGCGAAAGACATGAATCTTAAAAGTGATAGTTTAAACGAAAAAGGTCTGCAATCAAGGGAATAAAGTTGGGCCCTTTATTCATGTTAAGATTATTATATTGTCTACATTCCTAACAAGAGATGACCTATTTTAGTCATCAGAGCTGGATGCCACGAATAGAAACATTAGTATACTGTTATTGGTGACAATATAATAGATCAGTACTAAAGATGAATTAATTTGATTAATAATTCTATTTAAATAAATCAATTTACTTTAAACAATCATATGTGTTGCATAATCTTGAAATAAATCAATGAGTCTGTGTTCTTGATTTATGTCTTTTGATGTACCAAAAGATGACATCTTGAATTATATGAAGGTACACATATCGGTATGTTGGAGACATGACTCTTAATAGATGTAGACTCATTATTCCTAAATATGGAATCCATAGCTCTTTTGTAGAGCTAATGATATTCTCTTATAGGTATTATCCTATAATTGAAAACTAGATCTCTTAACTATTGGATATATATGTGTAATCGAATGGTATACTATTTATATTGGTTATGAATAGTAAGTATTCTAAATATTGGTTATGAATAGCAAGTATTCTAATGATGAGATAATGGAATATAAGATAAATATAATTGGGAAGGTAAAACAGAATTTATCCTTAAGCCGATTATAAATATCCTATAGGGATGTTACACATTATGATATGTCATGAATTATGAACTTATTGGAGTTTCGTAATTTATATATAGTTCAAGAGTGCAACTCAAACCTTTTAGTGGAATAGCTTTAGAATTGATAATTATAAAACATATATGTTGAGGATATGTTATTTTATAATTATAGGAGCTTGATCTATGTTTGTCTCTCAGGCCATCTTTGCTAGCTAACTATATTTCTTATAACAACACGACATGTTTTTCCTATAGATTAGTAACTGATGTTGTTTATTAGATTGGCTAGAATTCGATTAATTGGATTTAATATTCAGGTTAGTTTATTGGTTGAATTAATTCAAATAAACAAGTTGAATTATTTGAGATAGATTTTATTTGATATGGGACTATCTATTTAGAATCGTTTTAAGCAAAGAACTTTTTTATTGAGTTATTTGAATTAAAATTAAAGTTCTATAATAGATACCCAAGTCAAATAAAGTAGGATTTATCCATTGGATTCGATTGGGTAAATAAAGAGAACACTCTAGAGCTGAAAAAACGCATGGGAGTCTCTACCATGTTAGTTCGGTCGATCGAACATAGTATAGGCTGGTCGACTAGAACCTGCCACATCAGCAATCCATGTGCTTTACGCGTTTCACTCTGACAGTTGATTCAAACTTTAATTTTGAAGCCAAATCTAATAAAGACTAGCCTTAATTCGACCTCTGTATAAAGGGAACAATTTTTTATTGTTTCTTAGATCACTTGAGAGATTTAAAAAAGAGTATTTTAGTAGGAAGACTCTAAAACTTCCATAGAGCTATTATTTAACATCTCAAACCTTAACTCTTGGCTTTCTTAAGAAGTTGAATAGCAAGAAAGTCCAATTGGTTAAGCTCTTTTGGTAAAATTCTCTTGTCGTAATTCCTATGGTTTTTGGTTTACTAAGACGTATGAAAGATCTTTTATTAGTTTATATACATAGTATGCCTAACTTTTTTTTTTAAAAAAAATGTTTTGAATAATTTTTTTTTTTAAAATATGTTATTTCTCTCATTTTCTTTCTCTAGCTCCTCTGGCGGCGAACTTCGATCTGCAACTCCAACAATGGCAATGTTGGACCAGGATTAGGACATCACCATCCTTCTCCATTGCCATCGAGGCACCATCGGGAATGGCTGGTTTAAGTTTTTTTTTTTAATATCTAACGAATTAAAATAATCGTATGTAGGAGAGTCCATTTTTGTTTTGCTGGTCCGTCATTTGTTTCTACCATCAGATTTTGATCCAATGATGTTGAACCATTCTCCACGTGTGGAAAAAAAATAGTGGACTCTATCATAGAATTTCCCTATATTTTATCCATCTAAAAATTTTATCGTATACTTAACTAGAAAATTATTTTGTGAAGTATTTTATCAGCTATAAAACAAATAATATAAAGAGAAAAAAAAACAAAAATTAAAAAAATATATGTTAAAACCAAAATATTGTAGTATATGATAGGTTTATACTATACTATACTTTTACTTTATACTGCAATGCTATACTTTTGTTTTACACTATAGCGTGTGAGAGATTTATATCGTAACATTTGAAACAGGTCTGTTTGAGAGAGTAGTTTAAACTCTTTTTTATATTTAGAACCGTTTTTTGTTTAAATTTTATGAAAAAAAAATACTATAATAAAAATAATTAAAATCGTAATTGTCGAACGTGGCTAAAGAGTTAGAATGGTTTTGCAAGATACACTCTATATGTCCCTCCCTCAAAGAGAAATAAAGAAAAAAGAAAAGAAAGGAAAAAAGAAAAAAAGAAAAAAAAGGTACACCTATCCTTGGGGTTTTTAACTTTAAGCCCAAGAATGATAAAAAAAGAAGTCATTTACTTAATTTCAAATTTTCTTTTAATCTTTTTTTCAAATTTACCCTAGCTGGGGTTTTTTTAAAAATTACTTTTTCAAAAAATTTAATTCGATCAATGACCTCTTTTTTTTTTTTTTTTTTTTGAGCATAAAAAAACTAGTTTTTTGGGCATAAAAACAGTTCCAGTTTTTTTTATTTCCACCATGGTTAGGTTTCTCTTTTCGATACAATCATTTTTCTTTTCTTTAAAAAAAACTGAGACAACTTTGATGCTTAAAAAAAATATTTTTTTATAAAAAAAAATTATTTACTTAATTTTAAATTTTTTTTTAACCTTTTTTTCAAATTTACCCTAGCTAGGAAGTAGAAGAAAGTTTTGTCCCAACTCCAAGATCTTTTCCCCGGTTTCCAACTTCTTCCAAAATCTAAAATTTCTGTTGAATTCACGACTTAAAAAAAAAAAAAACGTGATTTTCGTCTCCGCTCTTCATTCATACACAAGTCAAAGTTCCTCTTTCTTATCCTTCTTGTTCTTCTTCCATTTCTTGTGATTTAAGCGATTTCTCTACATTGCTTAAGCTTTTATCTTGGTTTTTCTTCAGGATCTTTTTTTTTTTATTAGTATTGTATATATACATATTTAATCATATCGGCTTCGAAGAAAAGAGCACCGTTGTTCGAAGGAGATTTGCCGCTTCTCTTTGCGAGGTACTTTTTAAGGTTTTTTTTTTTGGATCCTAATTAATGTATATTCTTTCTTTTTCAATCGAATTCTTGAATTGGTTAACAAAAAATCGAATTGCTGAATTCGAATTCGAATTCAATTTTTTGTTTTGGTTATTGTTCTTGGCTTCTGTTGGTTCGGGAGGCTGCTTTAGCTGTTTATTTTGTGATTACTGCTGTATTCTCGGCGACCAAGCAGAGTTATTTTAGTTTTCCCTTTTGTGGCTGTTGGAATTTGGTATTTGATTGAAGTTGGAACATTATTGAATTTGGTTTCAGTTCTCGTTAATAGGTGGTACTCTTTTTTTTTTAATTGGTGGTACTCTTTTTTTTTTTTCAAGTTTCATTTTTATTTATTTATTTTGGAGTGAGTGATCATTCTTTGCAATTTCCAAAACCCTGCATTTCTTTGTGCTTCAGAGATCTTCTCCCAATTTCGCTTAACAGATTATTTTTCTTCGTATTTTTCTTGTAGTTTGTCGAATTTCAACCATGTCATATTTATGTAATTTTTTTGTGAAATGATTCTCTTGTATGCCGCTGAACAAGCACATTATGTATTTAGATGGGCAGTGCGGTTCATTAACAATCAGTTTTCTGTATGTCTCCCATCTTTTTTAGAAAACTATAACGTACTTTGGGTGCGAGCATAATGTTATACGTGGTACATTAGGTTTTGACCTGTTTTTTCATTGGCATTCAGAAACCCTACTAAAATCCAGCTTTGATGTGGAATTGCTAATTAAATGTACACTTAAGTACTGAGATCAGCTGTGTAAAATTCAAAAGACAACTTTCATGATTAGAGTAAGTATCTTGTCATTTTTTTAAATTAACGTGTGTAGGTTAAATTGTAGTGTTCAATGAAGAACAGTGCTCAAAAATTTTGGCGTGTGTTTAAAATACTTCGTATTGAGAAAATAGTGTCTGAAATGCTGAACGTATGTCGATTATGCCCACCCTTTTCTTTGATTTCTTTGGTTCATTTGTGCTTGGGGTCTTTGATACGTACGTGCTTGTGCTTGTCCTTGTATGATTGATGCAATAAATTCACGGAAAAAGAAGTTAGTGTGATATTAATCCTGTCTCTGGTCATGTCACCTGTTGTTTTGCACATGCCTGAACATGACATTGGTGTCTGTAACATCTCATGGTAAAACTTTTTATGCCATGGTGAAATGTCAATGAAATGGTGCTTAATATAGCTGCCTTTAGAGTGCAACTATATTCCAAGACTAATGTCTCACATGTATCTGTGTCTCTTTGCTACTCAAATCATTTTGTTGCCCTAACTTTGAATGCAATGTTTTGCACATATGACGTTTGCACCTCAAACATAGGCGTTACAAGTAGTTAACTTGGTAACTACACTTCTTAAGATGTTAATATAACTAGCATTTGGTTACACTTTGACATATATACTTCTGTCACTCATTTCCCCCCTTCAATTTACTTGTAGACCGCCCTAATCGTATTGTTCGGTTTTCTTTGATCTGCCATCCACAGGAAATTGAGTTCGAACGATGATGGCGTATTCAAATACATCAACATCAATAATACGTTCAGGTTCCTCTGAGCAAAAAGAACTAATTGCAGACTCAAGCACAAATGCGGTTGAAGCTCCAGTGAACCAGCCCAGCCTAAGCTCCTCTGAGGGTCCAGTTGCTATACTTTGGGATATTGAAAACTGTCCTGTCCCAAGTGATGTTCGCCCTGAAGATGTAGGTGGAAATATCAGAATGGCTTTGAGGGTGCATCCTATTATCCAAGGAGCTGTTATGATGTTTTCTGCGTATGGGGACTTCAATGCCTTTCCTCGGAGACTTCGGGAAGGTTGTCAGAGAACTGGTGTAAAACTCATTGATGTTCCGAATGGAAGAAAGGATGCTGCTGACAAGGCCATTTTAGTTGACATGTTTTTGTTTGCCTTGGACAACCCACCCCCTTCTTCCATCATGCTGATTTCTGGGGATGTTGATTTTGCTCCAGCACTTCATATACTTGGTCAACGAGGATATACTGTGATTCTTGTTATCCCATTGGGGGTAGGTGTTTCATCTGCTCTCTGCAGTGCTGGTAAATTTGTATGGGACTGGCCTAGCGTGGCTCGTGGAGAAGGCTTTGTTCCCCCTCCTAGGGCTTTAATGCCCTCTCGTGCAGGGCCAAGTGACATTGCTGGGTATTTTTTGGGGTGTCATATCAATGAGAATTTTCCAAATGACGAAGAAGCTATCATATATGGGGGGGTTTCACAAAACTATTATAACTCTAGAGATTTGTCAATAATGTCACACTCACTGTCCGAATACAATAGTACAGTGATGCCTTGTTATCCTACAGCTGCGAGGGCACAAAGTCTACCGTCTGGCATGCATGAAGTATCAGCAGGTACTCCAACGTCTGTTGATCAGAGTGACTCTACTTTATGGGTACAGCCTGGGGACTTAAATGGTCTGAAGGGACAGCTTGTGAAGCTGCTTGAACTTTCAGGAGGATGCCTGCCTCTTACCCGAGTTCCTGCAGACTACCATCGAGTTTTTGGGAGGCCTCTTTACGTATCAGAATATGGTGCATTTAAGCTTGTAAATCTTTTCAAGAAGATGGGTGATGCAATAGCTGTGGAGGGTAGAGGTCAAAGGAAATATGTCTACCTTCGAAACTGGAAAACAGGTCCAAGTGCACCTCCTGTGATTTTAGCAAGGAGAGATAATAGCAAAGGAAAGGGGATCCAGGAAGAGTGTGTAGATGTTGTCACAGGTAATGTCTCATCAGATGAGGTTTCCGATGAGGAAAGAGTAGTCATTGGAGAACTTGATGAGAGGAGGAGGCAAGGAAAGAGTAATTCAGTAAGAACTGGTCAATGTGAAACAGATGACCAAATCCTCGAGCAGTTTAAATACGAGCTGCAGGAGATCCTAGTCAGCTATTCTTGCCGGATTTTCCTGGGTTGTTTTGAGGATATATACAAACAAAGGTACAAGAAACCATTAAACTATCAGAGGTTCGGAGTGGATCAGCTGGAGGATCTGTTCGATAAAGTCAGAGATGTGGTAGTGTTGGAAGAAGAACCAGTGAGCAAGAAGAAATTCCTGTCTGCAGTTGGTGGCTAGAAAAAGTTAATGAGGTTGCCCATTTCTTGTAAGTTGTGATGTTTTTAAGTTGTACTAGGCCAAAGGGTTGAGTAAAGCTTATGGTAAACCCAGTCTCTCTCCCTATGTTTGTTCTGTCCTTTTCAAATTCTTTTGCAATGTTTGTTGAAAGGATAATAGAAGAGGCTGGGAGCGCATTTTTTTTTGGTTGTGAATGGTGTCCTGCATGGATATGAAGTTTTATTGTAGGCAATTTCCATGTAAGACTCATGCCCAGTCACTGAAACTGATCGCCTGATATTGGGAGATCTACATGTATATTACCCTTACCCTGTGTTTTATTAATCTTTTTCATGTAATAAAAGTTGAGCATTGGTTTACTTTCGTATGGGAGCCATTCTTCACTAAACACTGATATTAGCTAGCTCGTGAAGTTATCTGTCCTTGCATTTTATAGCTTAGATGACCAACTGCATGTGAGCTTTTGGCTCTCTTTGTTGCGGCACATATCTCTCTCTGCATTTCAGCAAAAGCTCCTGATTTCTTCCATGTCCTTCCAGTACGTCACAGTGAAAACTGAGAAGAGTTGAATTCCATTCCAGTTTTGCATTTTTCCAGCAATCTTTTGGCACCGGGGGCATTCCTGTGTCGCGGAGACTGACGGGCAAACTCCATGTGTTGGTGACAAGAACAAGACATTGATTTGTATTGTGAGGTAGTGGAATAGGCTGCTGGAACTGCTGATTAGTGGTATGGTGTTCTGATTACTGGCTGTGGTTTTAGTGACTGAGATTAGAACGCAAAAAGGGAGCAAATCCTAATTGCTCTATGCTTGAAATATTGTTGATATTTATCTACATATGCGTGCATTATACAACTCTTGGTCTTTTACACCATTAATCGATTATGGTACTCATTTGAAAGGATTTGATAGGCTGAAGTCCATTATAGCGAGCTGAAAAGATGGATGAATGATTATTTGTTCGTTTATAAGAGGCTACGAAATTTTATCGAACAATTATTTGTTCAATTACTTGTTACTTATTTTATCATTTATTAATATCTTTCTACAAATCAGATTCACTGATCAAGGACTCTCTCTATCTCCCTCTTTCCCTCCAACCAAACCAGGGACTGGTTTTCTCCCTTCCCTTATTTCTCTCGACTCGCAAATAGCATTTTTTTGGAAATTTTTTTTGAAGTAAACAGAATGTTTTAAAATATTTTAGGCAAATAACATTTACCCTATAAATACAAGAGCAAATAATGTAGTGTTTAGAAAAAGAGTTTAAACCATGTTTTTTTGTTTAAAACACTCAGCATGTAAGATTTTTATATTGTAATTATTTTTGACTTTATATTATAATTGTTGAGAGTTTTATACGACAAACGATACAAACTGATGTATTTGAACAGTTATATCAAACAAAGAGTATTTGCACCGTAAGCATGTTATTTACCTTAACGCTATTTACTTCTTTAAGCTTAAAAAATAAATTGTTAAATACAATTTTCAGTAAATTATGGACCCTTTTGAAGGACATTATTCATCATAGCCTAAAATTATCGATATGTACGTACAAGACGACCACATATCCATCCATAAATAACCTTCATGTTCATGGACCCTCCTAATTTTCGAGGATAGAGATGGGCTTTTTGTCATTTTCCTTCTTTTGTTTTTCCGTTCCCTTTGTATCCAGTTACTAGAATCAAGTGTTGTAGCTATCTGAAATGCAGATTTGGTCAATCGGTGATGATACATATTCATAGTAATGATCGTCTGATAACATACGCGTCTATTGATTTAGAGGCAACCAAGGGCATGTTTGTTGAACAACAATACTTTAAAATCTTTTTTCTGCAGTGCAATTCCGTAGTACCAAACCAACACTTCTTTTTCACCGTTAGCCAAGTCCTTTTTGCTGGTCTCAAAGTTTCACAAGTGAAAATAATATATAAAAGCAGAGTACCGCTTTGTGCAATATACTAGAAGCCTTTCCCTTGTTCATGAAAAAAGAACAAAAAAAAGTGTAAAAAAAAGCCCTTTCTTTTGTCCCTCTTCTTTTAACAATGTCAAGTTCATAAAATAATGGACCCCTTTTGATTAAAAGTTGAAACTATAATAAATATTATCATCAAACTCAAGTAGTCTTCCTCCAAGTTAACGTACTAATTGGACTTCTTACTGCAATGGGCTTACATTATTTTTTTATGCAGAATTGGCTTACATTTGTGATTTGTATTCTTTTCGACGAGCAAAGTAGTAAAAATGTAGTCTTGAAGTATGAAATTGGTCAAAGCTGAGAATTTTTACCAATACTACATGCAAAGAAAAAAAATCATTTCTATTTTACATCTCCACAATGTTTGCACAAAATGAACCAAAGAATATGTAATATGATAAGTCTTATAATTTTTCTCTCCTTTGACAAAGGCAAATGTTACTCCAGAATTTCTTTGGAGTATTGGACAGTGTTGGAAAAAGAGAAGATGCATAAAATTCACCTTCTTCAAAACTTGAGCACCAAAAAAAAAAAAAAAAAAAAAAAGGTTGACCTGAACCAATACTGTCAACCAACTGTTAGCTAAAGTTCTACCATTTCTATTGATGGGTGCTAAGGCCAATGAAAGATCGAATTTAAAGAGATGAGATATTCGGTGGGGATTGTGGAGAACCATTTTCAAGTAAGAAGCTTCTACTGCAATAAGATCTTGATGTACTTGAAGAAGAAGCAAGGCATCTTCCATCCCCACTGTGGAACTCATTCCTGTGCATTTTGCCTTTGCTCGTCCTCGATCTCCCTTCGTTCCAGTCATACTCTTCATCTTCAATAGCTTCTGCAAATCCGTTATCCATGGGGTCTGAACTTTCGTATAACATCCTCAGGACCTGTTTAATTGAAGGCCTTGCCCAACCTTCTTTCTGAGTGCACCATCTCACTATAGAAGCAACCGTTTGAAGCTGCTCAGAATCAAAAGCACCTCGAATACTTGGGTCAACTAAATCAGGTAGCCTTGATTCCGGTGCTAGATGTATTTGTGACCATTCAACCAAATTCTTGCCATCTTGCACTGCCCGTCTTGCGGTCAGAATCTCCAATAGTAAAACACCGTAGCTATATACATCGCTTTTCTCAGTCAACTCTTGCGTGATCACATACTCGGGGTCCATATAGCCTAGAGCCATTAAACTTTTATCACCTCTTAACACAGAATATAGAACTCCCATATTCAAAGTTAAAAGTTTTCTCTAACCTGGTGTACCCCGGACATCAGTGTTTACAGGTTCAAAGCATATAGAACCGTCTTTTGATGCATGTGCAAGGCCAAAATCTGCAACCTGGAATATGAAAACATTGTAGAAATAAAATGAAGGAAATACTTGATTCGACCTCATCTCTTGCTATCATCTTGTTATGTAATGCAATAATGACCAATCAAATCTCGAATAAAAATTGGTACCTTTGCAACAAAATTCTCATCTAGTAAAACGTTGCTAGATTTGATGTCTCTGTGGCATAGAGGAGGATCACAATAGAAATGCAGGTACTCCTGCGGGCCAAAATGGAAAATAAGGGAAAACATTCCAATTTAGGTTTATGAAGTTTAAGTATGCTGTAGTGACATCAGCGAAAACCAAATTTTAAGAACCATGCAACTAAATCAATCCAGAGGAAAGCACGATTCAGAGAATTACCAGAGCATTAGCCACATCAATTGCAATCTGCATTCTTGTCTGCCAACTTAGGGGAGTTCTATTAGGAGCTGCATAGACATCAAATCATTCACATGAGATATAAGCATCAAAGTGCATACTTTGAAGAGAGGGAAAGGAGTTGTTTTTAAATAACTCTATTGAAATTTTCACTATTACATGGACTTGAATTTACAACCCAAGGTACATAAGTCACCTATTTTGGTATTATGCCTTGTAAATCAGTTGCGTAAGCTGTATCCGAACCTAGAGGGAGGGATAAAGAGTTCATTTGAAACAAAATCTCTACAGATGGACTAACTTAGATCATAAAAATTTTGATGTTTTCCCAGAGCCCCTCACTAGCAGTTCGATTCAAGAAGAGAAGAAACATACAATGAAGATGATCTTTCAAGCTACCATTTGCCATGTACTCATACATGAGAAACCTGTCATGAATGACATAAAGCATTTTAGTTTTTCCTAGTTCGAAATGTCCACAGAGGCTCACACAGTAAAAGTACCAACCTTTCCTTCTTATCAATGCAAAACCCACGTAGGGAAACGAGATGTCGATGATGTAGTCTAGCAAGAAGCTCTATTTCCCTGCAGAACTCATCCTCCCCTTGCTCAAAAACTTTGTCCATTCGCTTTACTGCTGCCACTAAGCCATCGTTAAAATGGGCTCTGTACACAGTTCCGTATCCCCCTTGTCCAATAATGGTGTTAAAATTTTCTGTTGCCTTCTTTATCTCCTTGTAGCTGAATTTTCTAAACATTGATGAAGGACCTGCACATAATACCATAACAAAAAAGGGCCTTAACATCTGGTTTCCTCTTAAACCTACATCAGAGCAGCAAGAAAGGATAGGTAACCAGGATAAACCAAGGACTATACCTTCCTGAAACTTCCGTATAGAACGAGGCGGAGGGTAGGCTTTTGAAGATGCATTGTCTATATTTTCACAATCCTCTAGCTCTTTGCTTTTACTACGGATGAGATATATCAAGACCACAAGCACTGTAACAGCAACAACTGTTACTGCAATGCCAATAGCGAGCATCAATGCAAGGTGATAAGAACGATGGTGTAGGTTTAGGGGAGCAGCTGTCAAGTTTTGGCTTGGGCTATCGGCAACTGCTGGGCTTTTAGGACCCTCTGGGGTGATCAAAGGGGGGGATGGCCATGAAGCTACCAACCGAATTGCGAAAAAGTCAGTTTGAAAAACACCATCATCAGGTGTGCAAGACATTTGATTGAAATTTGAACAAAAATTATGAAGGAAGTATACAAACAACAAATTTGACAAGATGGATTCCAGCTCGTTAAAAGCAAATGCATATCATGTTAATCTTACAATAATTCAGACGATCAAATCAAATGAAAAGCAGCAATAAGCTAACAATGAAGTAGAAATGAACATTAGAAACATAGTAAAACAAAAATTAAACTCTCTGCATTTTTCAAAACCATCCATACCTGGAGGAATGGCTAGCCCCGAAACTCCAAAAAAACAGCTTGCAATGTCAACAGCTGAAGCCCCATCAACTTGACTTGCGAGTGCAGTAAAAGTTGCATCACGGCAAGTACTCATTGTCAAATTAGTTTCTGAACCTACTAGATGACGAAGGTATGAAATGCCGGCATTCAAACACTTCCGGCAGTTACTTCCATTCGAAAGTGGTACTTTGCAATTTTCTGCAACATCCACAAATTTTGGCGTGGCCAGCATCTCCATGACAGTTGTTTGACCCATACACTCATAATTAACTGGAATCTTTGTTCCAAAGCCGCAAAACATTGTTGCATTTCGAGGAACTCCATA
The DNA here is from genome assembly GCA_946598075.1 of Artocarpus hirsutus. Taxonomy (NCBI): domain Eukaryota; kingdom Viridiplantae; phylum Streptophyta; class Magnoliopsida; order Rosales; family Moraceae; genus Artocarpus; species Artocarpus hirsutus. Next base: position 67,510 of record CAMOHE010048164.1, read on the forward strand.
GAGTTCCAAGATTTTTGATATGGAATTGAGGCAGATATCAGATAAATCTGAAGGAACCCCTAGGTTGCTCGTTGCATTTGCATAGCGAGCAACAGAAATGGCAACTAAAGCATTTATATGGCGGCAACACTTTCCTCTGTCATCGTCGTTTGAGCATAAAGAGGCTGCCAGAGTAAAGTTTGATCCACTCAAATCTAAGGGACACTCTGCAAAAGTAGGTTTAAGGTCGATAATGAATGAGCCTTCATATTAACGATCACGCGATTCATTATAGCCAGACACAAGATCACACTAAAGTGCTCATGTCAAATTAAGCATATTACTAAAATTGAAATTGAAGATGAATGTCATAGGCAATGAAATTATCTTGGTTATCCAATAAGGAAAGGACATCAGTAAGAAAATCGAACCAAACTAGTATGCATAAATTCTTTCACACACACAATGAATCAGTTTCTATAGATTCTTAAACTCTTTCTTAATTTACTAGACGGTCTTTCTTTAAATCAACTGCCATGAATGGAAAAAAAAAACAAGAATTTACTAACAAAAAACCCAGTTCAGAGTTTCAACTGCAGCAAAAAACCCATAACCCCAGATATACTTGCTTCATAAATTACTCTTTCAACATACTTGTTAAGCCAAAGACAAAAATGAAACAAAATTTGGACTTGCCAAACAATTCCCAGTTCCACTTTCGTATCACAGAAACTCGGGAAATTAAAACAGGAAAAAGCAAGCAAAAAATGGAAACAGTAACAAAGAAAAGTAAACAACTTGGAATAGCAACGAAACAAATTTCTTAACTTTCCTCTTTAAACCCAAAATGGGTCGTGGAAAACCGCCCCAGAACTAGATTACAATGAGCATAAATTTTTTAAAAAAAACGCAATAACATATAAATGCATCTCCTTTTACTGTATTACTCAAAACATGAAGAAAACTAAAAAAAAAAAAAAAAAAAAATCAAAAAGAAAACATATACAAACAAAATACTTTTTTTTAAAAGAAAAAAAGAAAGAAAATAACCTGCCATTTCTACACGAGTGAACTGCATTCCAAGAACCAACATGAAAGCGAAAACAAAAGCGAGGCCGCAGACCGCCATGGTCGAGAAAGAAAAAGGTCAGGTGGAGTGTGTTCAGAAGAAGAACATTTGGGGACAAAGGGAAGTAGAGGAAAGAGCACTTACGATGCCTTTCAAACAGAGAGATAGAGTATTTTAGAGAGAGAAAGAGAGAGAGAGAGCGACTGAGTGAGAAAGAGCAAGCAATTGAGAGCCGGTTTTGACTGTCTCCTTTCAAACAGTTAAATATAAATAAATAAATAAATATAAATATGTGTGCGTGAGAGAGAGAAGTGGGCAATGGTAATGGCCCACTCACTCCCTCGAGTTCTCAAACCACAGTCTAATTCATGGCGCTCTAATAGGAAACAACCACACCCCAATAACTATTCCCTTATTCATCGGAAATAATGAACCTTTTTTTTAAGAAAAAATGAAAGTAGTGAGCTTTCTTGCATTAGAATTATAATCTGTAGTTTTGATAACATTTTACTATGTGAAGCAAAATTTCATTAGCACTTTTCATGGTTATTGAAGTTGTATGTGAATTTATCAGTTACCGCAAATAATTGTTTTGATGTGTTCTTTAAAATCAAAATTGCAATGGTTTAAATTCTTTTTAGTAAAGTGAGAGTCACACCCTAACAAGAAAAATATATTACATTATTGATTTTATAGAAATAACCTCAAGTCAATAAGGCACAAGTAAGTTTTTCTGTTTGCAAATATAAGTTTGCTAATGCCTCTGTTCATATATAACATTTAATGAATATAATCTAAAACATGCCAAAACATGTAAGCTTATAGAGTATTTAAAAAAATAATTTAAACTATTAATTTAAATTTTAAAATTATAACATATAAAAATTTTACATTGTAATTTTTTATTATAACATATAAAAAATTTAAACTATTCTCTCAACCAACATTTTACATTTTGTATTCAAACAAGGTAAAGGTTACAGACGCAGGGACAAACTTATATTGTCATTTTGAAATCGTAGTATTGAACGGAGTGGGACCCATTTCGTGGAAGGGAATCCGTCCCTTGTTCGAGGCTGAAGGCTCCAATTTCGTCACAGCAATGGGTCGATTTGATGCATGTGAGGCCGCTTAACAGGGCATCCTGAAGCAAGCTAAAGCGGGTCCCACAATTGTTCCTTAGCTAGCTTGGTGGGGTCCACTCATGAGCCCCTAAAATAAACGAAACCGAAGCATGTCTGTACTCTGTACAGCCACGGGTTTGTTTTGGAACCCATGTTACATGATTGTCTGGGATATGGACAACCTAATAAAATAACTACACTTATAGCAACAACTTAATTAATAGCAGACACTTTTTCAACTGCCTTCAGACCGTTTGTTTATGTTGTTAATTACATGTTTGGTAACATTAGCTTTTGTGGTCAAGGGTTGTTATCTGTATATATATATATATATATATAAAATTTAGTTAATGGTCGAGAATAAATACATGAAAGTGAGGAAAGGAGATGAGGACATTGAGAAGCGACAGAAGGGATAACATCATCATCATCTGAGTTAGGTGGATTTTTAAAAATTTTAACTCACTTGATAGATATTTGGATGAGTTAGATTTTAAATTTAACCCATTCAATCAATCCATCTATTAAAGTTTAGATAGGTTGAATCAATCCAAAGATTACAATGTAAGAGTTTTATACTATTTGGTAACCACAAAGTTAGTTTTAACCACATTTATCAAATACCTTTTAAAATCAACTCACCCAGTACAAGTTTAAGTGAGTTTGGTGGGTTATTCAAGTTGAGTGTTATAAAAATGGAAAAAAAATCAAAACTAACAAATTAACCCAATGAATAAAAACTAAAATTGATAACATATTGGTCTTATAAAGTTTCAATATTGTCTTAATAAGTCATAAATCAAATAAAAAGACAGAGGATGGATAACATAAGTTCAAACACATTACGTCATAACTAACAAATAAACTACAATAAAAACTAAGGTAACATCAACTAACATAGTTTGTAACTGTCAATCTCTAACTTCAACATAGCGCTTAAATATATAATATAAATATGTTTATTATATAAATAGATTAGATGGGTTCAACTTAAGATAAGTTTGGAAATTCTAAACCAAACCCACCCAACGAGTTTTCAGGTTATGTTGGCTCAACCCAAACTTTTGTTAGGTTCATTGGGTTTGGGTTATCTCGGATTGGGTTTAACTTTAATGGTTTAATTGAGTTTGTCGAATTATTGGGTTTTTGTTACCCCACACCTACATGGTCTAAATGGCTCCAATTGTCCTACATTTTAACCCCAATAACAAATATATTTGTAATTTTTGCCTTGCCTTCCTCTCTTGAAATTTACAATTTGTAATATTTATGTCAAAGTTTAAAAAGCATTGATATAAAAAAGCATTGAATATATTTTGTTTAAAAAACTAAATAAACTAAAAATCAATCACAATATTATACAATAAGGTATTTGAAAAGTGTGATTAAAATTGAAACTTTAAATTGTAGCATTTTTTTAATTATTGTAGCACATAAAAATTTTACATTGTAGTAATCAAAAGTTTTGATTACAACTGATTTTACCAAACACCCCTTTAATTCATAATTCTATAAATCGTGAACTTCAAAATGTTAATTAAACTTGTCAAAATTATAGTAATGTTGTTCCAAGTTTAATTCATGTCCCTGGCTTTGACACTGCTACTAAAAGCACTATTTATGAGCTTACCAAACAAATCTCTAGGAAATTGATACTAGATGAAGTGTTATCTATGAGGACCAAAGATAATCTTTTTCTTGAGATACAAAAGTGTTTTTGTGCATGAAGCTCTCTATGCAATGTTGTCCGGTTAAATGATTTGGGTTCAACGCTTTGTGAGTTCCACTCTTGAGGTCTACTTATTCTGAAGAATTATGTTTAGTATCATGTACAGGGTGATTAGCAAATCAGCAACATATTACAGCTTTATACTTTACATTGTTGGATTCCTTTGTTTTATACTTAGCGTGTTGTGAACAGTTCAAACTCATATTTGTCAAATGCAAAGTAAATGGATTATAATGCTCCTGTTTTTATTTATTTATTTATTTAGGGTATTATGAATAATTATTGAGTTCTAAAATTAATCATTGACTATTTATGTTTAATTGTGAATAATCATAAATAATTAAAAATAGTTTTTGAACTCAAAAAATGTTCCATGAATAGTCTTTCCTGTTATTTTTAGATAAAAAGACTATTTTTTTCAATGTAGTCCTTGTGAAAATAGTCCTTATGTTGAAAGTTATACTGTATTTAGTCCATGAACTAAAAAGTACCTCAGATTTAGCTTCATTTTCTTCGTTCTTTCGCGTCTAATTTGTACACTTCTGTTAGATGGGCAACCAGATAATTTAAAGTGTCTGATCATTAATTACATACCTGAATCGTAATAAAAAATGACAATCTAAAATGAAAATACATTATATACATAATGCTTCATTACTTATAAGAAACCTTTATATATAATATATTGGTTAGTGTATAAACACCATTAGACTAAAGGAAGTTTTAGTTTTCTCGATGATCCTATAATGCAACAATTCTATATAAACAATATGTGTGACTTATTCACTTTTTTCTTTACCAGATGCGGAGTTTGGGACGGAGCTCGAATCCTCATAAGGGTGATTGACTTGTGAGTAAAGTAACTATCCAATTTATTGACATTGGCTTTGACTTTTGATTCTCTTAAGAAAAAAAATTCAAATGAGGCATAAAAAGGTAGCTAAAATATAGGTAAAAAAGAAGGAAATTTGAGGCCCTCTTAAAAATTAGGGACCTTAAACAAGGCTTAACTTGTCTTAAAGTTAAGTCGGTATTGTTAATGAGAATGTTTGAAAACATACTTAGAAGTACGAGTTAGAAATATTATAGCATGTAAGAGTTTTATATGTAATATATGAGAGCTTTATACCATAACAGTTAAAACTAAAAATTTCAACTAAGTTACGAAATGAAGCCAATATCAGGGTGTTTAATTCAAAGCGTTATTAGGTGTCACGATGCTTCTCACTTTTTTCTTCTTTGCATGCAATCCACGCGATCATGCTTAGATAAATAGGATTTTTTTTTTCTTCCTCCTTTTGTTTGCAAGGTTGTTACTTGTACGATTTGCTAATATTACCATAGATGGTCGGTTTATGATATGATGTACGTCCTGTGAGGAAAAACTTGATGACACGCTATTTGTGTGGGAAACGGTAAACTCTCTTTAAGAAATTATATTATTATCGCTTTTCCTCCCTGGCCTTCATTTTCCTTATTTATTTATCAATTTATTATTATTTTTTATTTTTATCCACCAGCTAATTTATTTCAAGAAAACTTATGTGCATGCAAATAATGAGCAAAAGAGAGCTTGCCTAAACTTATTCAAGAAATTACCCATACTTACCGTAAATTAAAAAAAAAAAAGGGCCTATCCTTTTTGTTCAGAGCGGAATTTAACGCCCTTGCTCAAGATGAGAAGTCAACTACAAGTTATTGAGAATTGAATAAAAAAAACACGCATGAACAATGTTTTTGGTATAGAATACTTATGGACAATTTCTATTTCTTTTTCTCTCTTTTTTTTTTAAGTGGAAAAATGTGTATTTCTAAAAGCTATAAGATGCATATATATATATGTATATGTATATGTAACGTTATATTATATTACAGTCAGACATGATAGATTAAATATACGCATTCAAAGAAATGCAACAAATAGAGATATCAAATGGGATGGTGCGAGGTTGGGGAACGCTTTTCCATCCACATCCCCACTTCACAAAAACCCTTCCTATCTCCACCCTCGTCTTGGTTAAAGAAAGACGGGGATGGAGTCGGGGAACCCCCTGTTGAGGGATTCATCTTCATACCCACCTCGATCTCCACAATATTGTTTTTGTTAACACAAATTTGAATAATAATAAATAAAAATAAGTTGAAGTTCATAATAAATTTAATCCAAATTCAATGTTTTAACCCAACAAAGCAAATTTCAACATATTATTGATGTTGAGAACAAAGTTATATTAAGAATAATAATAAATATATTTTTAGCAAATTAATAATATATATATATATATATATATATATATATATATGTATGTATGTATATTAGGATGTAGGCGGTGGGGAGAGTGCTCCTCTTGTCCCCATCCTGATTTGAGGGCAAGACTTTGTCCTCGTTCCCGTCTTCAACTCTGAATATTACCTCCCGTTCCCGCTCTTTTTGGAACAGGTATTCCGTTAGATCCTGTCCGCGTGGAGAATACTGCCATCCCCAGCAACATTTATTGATTTATGAAACATTTATTAGTGATAAGGTTAGTACTCCCTCTCTCTGAAAACCAAATCCTTTGATCCAGGTTGTTAGGTTCTAAATGGCGTAGTTTTTGTACTTACAAGGGCTAGTCTAGGTTGTTGTACAACATAAGAGTACCTCTGATCAAGCCAAACAGCCCATGTTTTTGCATTTGTTGCAGCACATGCATGACAACATGGGCTTTAAGTACATTTACCCATAATGAAAGTAATCACGTTAGTAGCAAAACCATCTTCAAAACATTCAACGAAATAAGCTGCATAAGCATTACAAATTGATTTCTTTTTCCTGTTTAAACGAGCTTGATATTGTAGCATCAACCTTCGTAGTCATCAAGACTAAGCCCATTAATCCATACAGTTGTCCATGTACCGGTGGATAAAATTCAGCAGTTTTAACAGCTCCTTTTTTTCTTCATTATGTGTAGCTCGTTTTTTGTTTGAAATGATAAGTTCGTTAAAATAAAGAGATTACAAAGTCATATATGACTTGTCTTAGGAGAATTTGTTCCCAACAATTGATTGGATCCACAAGTAAAAACAGTAATAGCATGAGAACAAATTTTAAATATCAAGACCTAAAGTAGAAAAAGCTCGTTCGATACAAAAACTAGACTTGACAAGGCTCGTTATAAGGTATCACGATAGTCGATAGATTAAACCAGTCGACTAAAATCAATTCCTTCAGCCAAGGGGGCACAAACAACACGGTCTAGATTAAGATCTAGCCAGACATTTGGACTGTTTCTGATAATGACAGGCAGGGGAGACAAATAAACTAAGACCAAAGGAAGGGAGACCACCTCTTTTATTTTATATTGAATAGAAACAAAACACAAAAGACCACACCAAAACGGTAACATCACCCCAAATGTTGAACAACCAGAGACTCTAAAACAGAGGAAATGTCATAGCTGATGGTCTGAGTCTACCAAGTAAGTCGTTGTCGAATCCCACGTTAAGGAGAAAAAGTGTACCCTACTACAAAACCTTGGCCCTTAGCCGGTTCCCTCTGCCCTCCCTACCTTTGTCGCTAGCCACCACTTGGCCTCCCTTCGCCCTGCCTCGATCATCCGAGAACAACTGAGGATCATAGATCCATTCATCATATATATGTCTACCATGGTGAAGTACTAGCCTCCCTTCGCACTTGCCATCTTCATTGGTGTAACGTCCCTCAAGCTAACTAATAAACTCGTGGAAAGTCTATTTAGTTATAATAAAGAGTATTAACCTTTTAGTTTACATTATAAATGTTATAGTTTACTTAAAATATTCATTTCATAATAGAAGAGTTTTGAAACTGTTGCTTCATTCATTTTCTTATTTACAACATATACAATATTCAAAACTAGGATGTGGAGTATACCATCCTATCCAAAGTTAGTAATATCTGTCTATTTACAAAGTGATAATAGAGCTGCTAAGTTTAACAAAATAGAGTTCTAAAATAAGCTTCAAAAGCTAATCCAAAATATAGCATATGAACAAATATCTGTCTCGTAGTTCTGGATACCTAGTCAACCCCCTAACTTTGTACATCATCACCTGCATCATAAGAACTATATTGAGCTAAAAGCTTAGTAAGCAAAAACTAATGTATGAACATGAACATTGAATGAGAGTGCAATCAGACATTTTCTTTTATTAGTTTTTTTTTCAATAATTCTTTCTTCTTTTGGGTACCTTTGGAGTGTGGTACTTAACTAGTAATGATAGGTAGTGGTTTTCGAAACCTACTCATCATAATTTGACCAATGCAATAGTAAAAATACAACGTTTCCATCTTGGTCCTTAGACCTCAGGTATTTGTCATATTCAGTCTCATTCTTTGTGGCTTTTCCTATCTTCATTTTCAACCTTAAAATAGCCACCACACTTTGCTGGGTCCGCTGGTCTCACTCGTGTCCTATGCCTACCTGACTACCAATTAAGCACCATACCCCTATTTTAGTTAAAAACCTCATTCCTTTTTTAGATCATATCACATGTTTTAACGTAAATGTCATGAATCATGAATGCTTTTCAACAATCTATATCATTTTTAAATAATAACATTTCAATAAATGCACCTTAAAACATAACATGACATGTTCTTGTGATGTAGTAAATTGTAGTTTCTACTTACATCGAGTCCAATTTATGTTGAGTGACAAGATCGGTCCTATTATAAGATACGATGTGCTAGAGGCCTGGCAATATAAAATCATATACCATTTACTTTCTCATAAAGAAAACTCATTGATCTAGGTTATAAGTTCATATTATAAGGGTTTTGTATTGAATCAAACACAAATGGGCTAAGCATAACAATGTCAAAATGCACATTTATGGCCAAAGAACATGTTATACTACTAAAAATATATTAAACATAGAGAATAGATGTTCAATCATCTCAAAAAACATGCATATCCTCACATTCTTGCTACATATTACCTAAGATCAAACACGTAATAATTTTACCACTTTTTAGCCAAAGCATATTTTCAATAAATCTCTAACATTTTCAAAGTTTAAATTTCATTGAGAAAAGTAAACGATCTTAGAAAAACAGCCCAATACACAAGAATAATGCATTGTACATACTTGATTTTCTACATAACCTAGTTTTGCATTTTCTTTCCATAAATTCAGAAATAGCATTCTAACTAATTTCAAGTCATTTATAAGCATTCAAAATCATTCAATAAACACTTAAAATTAATATAAATAAAAGAAATGATTAGGTCCTACAATTTCTCAATTTTGCAAAGAAACTAACAAAATTAGCTGAGTATAAGCTCAAATCTATCCTACCTTACTTTCTCCACATCTATAATCATATACAGCAAAAAATAGCTTCATTTTATCATAAGAAACATAAATTTAGAGGTAACCTTGTAGGGCTTGAAGTTACGGTTCTATTGAAGGTCAAAACTTTTGATTTTCAAACTCAAAATGGTGAGTACTTGGCATGATTTATGTAACCCAAATTTCTATGGTCTTGTTTAAGTTTTTATGAGGTTAGGGACATGAAAAATAGAAAGAAAGAAGTAGAAAAAGGCATGGTCAAATTTGGGGTTGCTAGGAACGATAAAAAGCAAAAATAGGGTCTTTTAGTACATTTGATTTAGTCAAAAGTAGGTGGATTGACGGAGGAGGTTGCTTGGAAGCTTTTGCCATCGTTTTTATAGGGCTTAATATGTGGAAAGAGTGTTGAGTAAGAAAATAATTAGCCAATAGTTAGCCAATTAAATCAAGTATAAACAAGTACACAGGGGTTCGTTTGGTAGTATTTTCAAAATAAGTGAAAATAGTTTTGTTTTAAAAAATAAATTTTTTTTGGAAACTATGCTGAGAGTGTTTTTGAAATTTTTGCCTCAAAAAACATGCAAAAATATTTTTAAAAATTTTCAAAACAAAAACAAACGGGGCCTTAATTTTCTATAACCTAGCCAACCAACCAATCAAATTCTACCATTTTATATACTTTCAATTCTAATAAAATCTAGCTATTTTGTAGGTGTAAATAGGTAAAACAATTAGTTTAGAATGCATTTAAAATGGAAAAACACTTTCCAATCTTTCTTAACCAATAAACAGACCTTTTCATTATAATTAGGACTTAAAAAATATGTTGGATCATATATTATTAATTCAATAACATATTCAATGAATATAAGCTCATTTATGCATGATTCAATTTTAAAAATAATAAGTACTCATGTTCATAAAAATATGCTTTCTGCTTTCTGCTTTCTTTAAGCTAGTATTTAAATAATGTATGTTCGCTAAATATATAGATATACAAGATGCTTATTACTGGCTAATTGAGCATTATAATTAGAGAGTAGCAATTCTCCTCACTTCATGCCACCACCACACAACCCCAAGATCCAACCACCCCAACCATCGTAGTGGAGAGAATAGCCCAACTCGCCACCACTATCCCTCGGCCACCCTATGCACCCATCCCTACCATAGGTTAGTAGTCATTGCTTCTAGCTTCGGCCTTCCCAAACTTGCCCCTTATGAAAACACAACATAACCCAGAATCAAGGCAACCAACCTACAACTGGCGTTGGATTTTGGCCTCAAGAGGAGAGTAGGGTGGCTAACAAAAAAGGGTAAGAAAACCCTAGGATACATTGAGGGTGACTTATAGAAAAAGGGTAAGAAAACCCTAGGATACACTGAGTTTAGAGAGAGATCTTTAACTACAATATAGCTCAAAATTTTGAGTTGTTGTTCACATTACAATATAAGCTTTACATGTTGGTCAAGAGCTCAAGACAGTATACGGCAAATGTCAACACAATAATTGGCATCATATTATGGAATGTACTATTTGTAAGAGTATCTCCAATGTAATACTAAATTGATGTGATAATAATAAATTTAGTATTTGAGTGCAAAAAAATACTCTCTAATGCAATGCTATTTTTAATGCCAAATTTACTATATACTAAACTTTATGGCAAATTTTGCCACAAAGTTCAACATATAGCAAATTTGGCATCAAATAGTGGAAAACTTTTTCTTTGGGTAGCGGAAAACTATCATAGTGGTATTAATACCCAATCATCACATTTGCACATCGTAGAACCGAGCTCTTCAACCAGTCGTACTAGTCTTCCGTAGGGCTACCTACAACATGAAGGAAATTATAAAGAGCTTTCGCTCAGTAAGTTTAAATATAATATCACAAAACACTATTTAAATGTGGCGTTTGGCCCGGACGTGCTCCCTCAAGTCTCCATAGGACCTACCTTGCGGGGCCCCTGGACTTATGGCTCTTATTGGTAGACTATCCCCGTGCCACCCACTCACCTGTATTGTCCCCTCTAGCCCATTAGGGTTTTCTTTCGCGTCCCTCGGGTTCAAACCTCAAACCTCCCTTAAGAGGTTCTCATTTTCTTCTCGAGTACCAATTGAGCTACTAGCTCAATTGGTACTCGAGAAATATTTGCTATATTTGCATCGAATGTAATGCTATATTTCCCCTGGATTCTCCCAAATATAGGGTTTGAAAAATATTTGGGAGAATCCAAGGGAAAGGGGTCCCTTTTTGCAAAGAAAAATAGACCATATATATATATATTTTTTCATGTTTTCATGCTTTGCATGAAAAAAAAAATGATGGAGATCAATTTGGCTCCTTTTGTGAGGCCAAATTCGATGCAAATTAGGGGGTGAGGTGGCCTTTTGTCTACCTTACAAGTGCATCTATATGGGTCCTAAAATCATTTTTTAACAGTTTAAATTCATACTGAAAGTACTTTCTCTATACTGCTGGTATATTTCTAGTATTGCTAGCATTATTCCCTGTATTATGTTTCATGATCCATTACCTTTCACATCATCTATACAGTATAATTCGTATACTGCTTAGCTTTCACAGTCTAATTTTTATACTGCATTATTTGATGAAGTATAATTTTTATATTGCTTAACTTTATGCACAATAATTTATATACTACTTAACTTTATCAGTATAATTCTTATATTACATAACTTTACCAGTGTAATCTTTACACTGTATTATTCTTTTACTGTATGATTTTCATATTGCGTATTTCTTATATTATATATCTATATTAAAATTTGTTGCAACACATTTTGCAATAATTAGCTTTTTTAGCTTATTTTCATTTCATTCCTTCTTTATTTAAGACTATGGCATAATTTTTAATTTTAAAAATCTCATTTATTCCTTTATGGAATTTTTCGTAAAAATTAGATTTAAACAATAATTTTTGTGATACCAAAATTACCTCTTAAATTCAACAATTTTTTGAGTATAAAATTTTGGCTCATAAAACTTGTCCATAATTTACTTAACATAGTTTTTAATTATTGCATACTTAATGCACTAAAAATTCTCAAGTGTCACACCTAGAGAATGAGAAGGTCAGGAGGGGCTAGGAGAAAATGTGGTGTAATTTGTAGCTAAACCGATGTTTTGATTAAGATAAGAGTTTGAATTTTTTGGTTAATCGATCATCATTATAGGTTTTTCTAAAAACTTTAGGAAAGTGACATGTGAAAATGGTTGAATTGCTTTTCGTTTCTCTTGAAAACTGGGTAGTTTTTTTTTCAGATCAATATTGCAAAAAAAATTTTTTTTTGAACAAGATGAACAAGAGGAGTTTGCTAAGTTTTGTAATTGCAGGTGGAAGACAGAAAATGAAATTGATTTTTTTTTTGTTTTTTACTCAAAATTTCAATCAGTGATATAAAAAAGTAATTTTGCCTTTTGAACTCTCAAAAAAAAAAAAAAAAAACTCTGATGTACTAAAAAAAGATTGTATCAAATGTTAAAGTACTAATATTAAATATTCTAAAATATAGGGTATCAAACATATATTTTGATATAACACATAGTACTAATATGAAATTTTTTCTTCAATAATTATGGCAAAATACAAATATGATATTTTAAATGGCATTATTTATTACAGCATAAAATAAAATATCACATCAAATATGTTATTTTTATATTTTTTGTGGTAAATATAACATTGACATTGACATTTATATTAGATATGATCTACCATACTTGTTTTATGAGATTGAGTCAAGGGCAAGCATAAGTTGTTAACTTTTCTAGGGCCCGTTTGAATAGTGTATGAAAAGTGTTGATTTTAAAAGAACTTTTGAACTTATTTAGTTAAATAAGTTAAAAGCTCGTATTGATATAAAAAGTATTATAATTCAATGACATGGAAGAAATTCTTCATTTGTTATCTTAAATTAAAAGGTTTAAAAATGTAAACAAAAAAAAGTTTTCACAATCATTATTTTCATAAGCACTAAATGGTTGGCTTTTGCCACAAGTATTTATAAAAGCTAAAGTATTTTTTTGTCAGTACACCTAAACATGTCAAAAACAGCTTTTGAAATAAATAAGACAACAATAGCTTTTTTTATAAGCCATTCCAAACATGGCGTATTACAACTATATATAAATATATATATATATATATATGGATTTATTTTTAATAATTAGGTCTTCATTGGTTTCTTATCCAAAATGGTACGTTTTAATAACAATTGAATATGTGGCGTGATAATAATTCAACTTTATCAATTATCATAATTTTTTTTAATCAACTATCCACTTCATTACAATCGTTAAATTTTATATCAAACGGTCAATAATAACAGTACCTATTGAGATCATAATCATTAATACGAAGGGGCTTACAACTATATTTTGCGAGAAAGATAATCTTTCAGAGGTGTGAAAAAGTTCAACATATTTCTTCCACATATGAACAAGGAAATCATTGCTTTGAAGCAACTAAACTCCAAGCGACAAAAAATTCTCCTTTTCTACAGTAATTTGCGTCTGTCTTGTTGGTCAATAATAGCCGCCGCATGGTCGTGGCTCACAACAACAGTTAACAAATTTTTCTAAATGTAAATTTGAGGAATTTAAAATGGCATGACTCAAATGGTCTATCATCCAAAAGTAATGAATATGCTTCAAGCAAGAAGAAAACAGTTTAGTTGCTTTCCCACAATCTGCCTCACGCAAAAATACCAAAGAAAAAAAATAGTTTAGTTGCTTTCCGTACGGAATTTACCTTCCCCCCTCGGCGTTTGCTTAAAATCAGGGGGAAAAAGCATGCAATACATATATTTAAATATATCACTTGGGTTTCTTTTTCCCCCTGATTTTTTTTAACTATGATTAAATATTTTTTTAGAGAGACTTAAACTGTAGATCTTTTGATGACTTGAGTGTATATTTACTGCTTGGAACGAAATTATCTTGGATCTGAAATCTATAGAGCGAAGCTTGTCCGACTTGCGAAAATCGGTGATAGATCTATAAGATTTCACTGGAGATATTCATGGCATTTGGAAAGGCAATGTGAAGCGGGTACCAAAGAGTAATATCACCTTTCCAATACAGAAGAGATATATATATATATATATATATCACACTATCTTAAAAAAAGCGGTGTGACAGCAAATTTAGGCTCCGAAAGTAATAGCAACCTAATTAAGTGTCAATTAGTGCCACCACGCCAGGCCCTGCCCGACCCATGTCGGCCATAATAAAAAAGTGGATCGGTTCAAGTCGGCCACATAAAAGAGTTGTATACATCATACCACCAGAGCAGCTTAACCTGCATTTTTATATGGAAAAATTTAATAAATTTTATTTTTTTAAATTTATTGTCTAAAATTATTATACATATTTATTTATGATATAATTTAATATATAATATAAATAATAATATGATATAATTTTTTTTTGGCACAAATAAGAACAGCGGTTAAAATATAGTATAATATGTAATTTTTTCTTTTTTATATAGAAAAAAATAAAAAAAAATATGGCCCAGCCCAGGTCGTTTTGCAAGCTAAAGGACTAGGTCCAACCAGGCTCTCGATCCTTATGGTGGTTGGGTCAGACTGGTGTTCGAGCTAAATCAACCGCAGATACAATGCAGCGGCGGGGACTCACTAGAGATCAAAGTTGAATCATGGCCGCTGGCGTCGCGACCACTATCAACTTAAATCCAGGCCCCTGGCATCGCAATCGAGGAGAAGCTGGAGCCAAAGCTATTGTCATCGCTATCGTCTTCATTACCGACTAGATCGAGACTAGAACGACACCGACTAGATCAAGACCGTCGGCGCTCGATCTCGTCCATCGTCGCCTGAGTTATTGTTTTTGAGGTTGCGGTAGCTGTGCTTGAGATATGAGGAAAAAAAAGATTAATTTTGTTTTTTTAGTACTTCTTTGATTTTGGTTTTTGATCTGAAAAGGAAAAGAACAAAAACGAACGTTTTTGCTTTTTGATGATGCGCTGATCTATTAGTACCACTAGCGAAAGAAATTAAACTCAAGTTCACGTTTTTGGAGGATCTAAAATCAAAATTTTGCACCCAATGCTCTGAAACGATGGATTTCTACTTCCATAAAAACAAAGAAGAAAAAGGGAAAAGGAAAAATGATTTAACGTAAATTTGCTTATTTTGTTGTTGTTGTTTTATTTTTTTGTTATACTTTTATTTTGTTTTTGTTGTTGAAATACAGTATTAACTAATATTGCATTTTTTTTTGCTACAAGTGGTCTGCAAAGTCATTGGTAAATTTTTATATTTATACGTTAATATAATGTTACTAGGTTGATACTTTCTGGCGGTCCGTGAAGTTGCTAGTGAATTTTTATATTTACATATTAATATATTATTATCAAGTTAATATCATATTTTTCAACGGTTTAATGAAATCACAGATAAATTTTTATATTTACATAATAATATAATATTACCAGGTTAATATTGTATTTTTTAACCGTCAAAGATTTGGTGAAGTCATAAGTAAATTTTTATATTTACACAATAATACAGTATTATTAAAATAATATTGTATTTTTTGTCATCAAAAGTCTCATAAAATCATTGATAAATTTTTATATTTATATAATAATATAGTATTATCATATTAATATTGCCTGTCTCTCCAGCAATACCAACGAGAGAGAGAGAGGAAGGTGTGAGATATAAATGAGAAAGGGATAAAAGTATTTCATAGTTTTGTTTAATTTTTCACAAGATATTATTCGGTAAAAGTGTCAACGTTTCTTAGTAAGTTTTAACTACTCCCTTATTATTTAAAGAAGAAAGATTTTGAAAAGCAAGTGTCAAAAAGGCAGCTACAGCAACGAGTTGAGACATGGATTAACTCTGCCTAATAGCCAACACCAACCTAGTCAATAAGGGCTGTTGGTACACAGCGATAGACTTTTAGCAACTTAACTATTTCAAATTCTTTTTAATAAAATTCTGTATAAAAAACATATCTTTAATACTTTAATACGTAGAAGAAACTGCCCAAGATTGAATTGCGTGTTAACAACTACGTCCCACAAAAAAAAATGGGATTCTGAATTTGAAAACAAAACAACTTCCCTAACCCACCAAAAAAGATTGAAAAAAAAAAAAAGAATTCAAAGAAAAAAGAAGGTAATGTAATATAAATACATAATAAAAAAAGTACAATTACCCTAAAGCAGCGACTTAAAGACTTTTGTATGTATATATATACAATAAAAAATCTCAGACTCATGACTTTCCATATCTTTCTCTCTTTTCCTTCTCATTCTATCATTCACAGCAATGGAGGTACCTTCTCGATCTTGCTCTTTTGAGTCTTGTCGTTTGTTTTGTAACATTAGTTATGTCGTTTTTGACTTTCTCACTCTGATATCATCATGTGTCCGCAGTCGCAGAGAATTCTTGTCTTGATCTCCATTGCAGCTCTTTTCACAGCAACTTTCCTCCCAAATTGCTCTTCAGCTCGCAAGGTCTTTTCATTTCGCCATAAATTTAATTCTCTTATTTTTTTACATAATGTCTCTGTTTCTCATATACTCTGTTTTTGTTTTTGTTTTTTGAACTCTACAGCAAGGCGAAACGTGCGCATCAGACAAGAACTGCGACTCGGGCTTGCACTGCGAGACGTGCGTGGCGAATGGGATTTTACGCCCTCGTTGCACCAGAACAAAACCCATAAGCCCCATTTCTCAAGTACTCAAACAAATTCATTTTTTTTTGTTTTTTGTTTTTTTAGTTTTTGTGAATTGTTTTTGGTTTTGTTTGTGAATGTGTAATAGGTGAAAGGTCTTCCGTTTAATCGGTATTCATGGCTGACGACGCACAATTCGTTTGCGAGGTTGGGGAAAAGTGTGGCTCCCACTAATCAGCAGGACTCCATTACCGATCAGCTCAAAGTACGTTTCTTTCTTCTTTTAATTTTCTTCGCTTTTTGTTATTTTTTTTCCTGCTTGTTTGGTTTTCGGGAAAGTAGTTTCAGAGTCGAGGGAAAGCATGAGAATATACTTGGCGAGGCCGAAACAGAGAGAGAGGGCAGAGGCTTTTTTTTTTCCCCTTGCCTGCTGAATAAAGCAGATGTAGCTTAATTATGGTGTCAGGAGGCTCGGCGGCGATGATTTGTTGCTCCCAGTGTTTGTTTCTCTGTCTAGAATGTTAAAAGCTTTGAGTGGTTTGACACTACATACATAAAGAATTTACTCTAACAGTCAGAACCATATGGTTGAATGAAGTTGGCAAGCGAAACCTTTTTTGTTGGTATAGTTAAAAAGACCAAACTAACCTCACGTGTGTAAATTAGAAGATAAGTTGGGATGTTTGATGACTTTTGTTAAGAAAGGCGGCCAAGATTTTTTCTGAATGTGAATGTCGGACTAGAAAAATGGAGAGCATTCACTAATGAAAAATATTATAAATAGGACATATATAAATACATATTATAATTACAAAATCAACTACTATAGAGGATTTACAAGTTAATGGATTTCTGATGTATTAATTTTCCTTGATGGAAACTGGTAAGGAACCGTTGAGGATTCATGTGATCCAGTAGTAGCTAGGTTTTTTTTTTTTTTTTGGGCATTTTCGTCTTTTAAACTTTGATTCGACAAAGTTTTCGAAATGCCTCTTAAATGGTGAAAATATTAGAATGTCAATACCTAAATTTGATATTCTCTTTTGAATGAGCTAATGTAATGTATAGGATAATGTTTCTATTTAAATTTTAGTACTTGTTAAATTTAAGGAATTTATCAAAATTAAAGTTTATGTGACAATTCACCAGTTGCGAAAAGCTGAATGAAAAGATGACCCGTAACAAACGTTTTGGATTTGAGTCATCTTATTGTGCTGAATATATATCAGGCAAGGCTGAGCGGGTGCTCTAGATTTTTTTGACATAATCTTTTTTTTTTTTTTTTAAAGAGAAAGAAGAGTAGTTGGTTTGGCAAGTTTTAGAGGATATGCTTGTAAATATCCGTTTTGAGGTTTGGTTTTGGCAAGTTGGATTAATTTTTTTAAATTTGTTTATTCAACTAATCGAAATTCATATTAAAAGACCTGCACTTAGCTGAATTATATGTTTGGGATTTTATTAAATGGGAGCTGACATACTAACTATTTGCTTGGTTGCTAAAGATATATATATATATATATATATATGTATATATATATATCCTAGTCCTTGGCGGCTTTGTTTTTTGGGCCATGTGTTTTTCTTTTTTTTTTGATTATGTCATGGCTTTTTAATTTTAATTTCTTTACGTGAAAGATAGGGTTAGATAACGAAGTTTTGTTGAATGTATTAGGCTTGGAGTGTTCCTATTTTTATTTGATTATGTCATGGCTTTTTAATCTTAATTTCTTTACGTGAAAGATAGGGTCAGATAACGAAGTTTTGTTGAATGAAAATATAAAAAAAAATCCAAAAATAACTCGAGAAAAGGTAATCATATACCTTTCTCAACTAATTATTATTCACTTGTGGGACAAAAATCATCTTTGTGGTACTAAATAGTTGAAGATCTCATCGAATTCTCGCCCAAGTATTGTCTCAAGTTGGCAAGCATTAGATTTTTCTTTCTATTTTTCTTCTTCGATAAAAGTCGTTTTCTCATTTTTTTAAGGGTCTGTTTGGTAAATGATTTCGAATTAGTGATTTAATTAAATTAGTATGATTTGAATTAAAATTTAAGTTAGTGATTTGAATTATTATTCGAATTGACGTTTGGATGTGCATTTAAGTTTTAATCTGAGAGTGAAATAAAATTGGAATTCATGTTTGGAGAGGTAGTGAAAATAGTTTTTGATTTATAAACAAATCTAATAAAATCTTAATGTTAATAATCCTCAAAAAATGCAATATGTATCTTAATTTATTCATCTCTTCATTAGGAACATAATGAAAAAAGAATCATCTCTATTGGATAACAAATGAAGAAGTTATGATTTTTTTTCAAATATGAGAGAGAGAAATTTAACTTTTATTATAATAAAGATATCCGAGTATCAAAAGTTTTAGGGAGTCAAAATTTTGAAAATACTCAAAGGATTCGGATTTATGAGAAATAAACATGTATTCAAAATATTCTTAATATTCGAATCTAAATTTGAATCAAAAAATCTAAAGAGTTCTAGAAACAAACAAGCTCTAAGTCAACAAGAGAGAGAACGTAGGCCTTTTCTTTTTCTTTTTCTTTTTTTCTCTTTTTTTTTTTTTAACAATGAAAAGAAAAATGCTTTAAGGAGACAGACATGCACCAAATGCGTGGAATACCTAGTTGAACTTTTGTCAAAAGAGTTGCCTTGTTTGAAAATATAATTCAGGAATCTTTTCAACCACACACCAAAAAAAAAAAAAAACATAATTTAAAGATTAGAATTATGTTATCAAGCAGAATATTTACTTTCTCACTTTAACGTGCGCACTTTTATTGCTGTCATGATATGATTTCTTAATTAAACAACGGAAGCACCACTTTATTAAAGAACAGTAATAATTCTCACAACCTGGCAAGGGAACCTTGCCAGTTGAAAAATCAGAAAAGACAACTAAAAACAAATGTGAATGCGTTTGTGTTTCTTCAATTTTCCCGTGGTCCTCTCCCTTAATGGTTCTGTGTCTTCTCGGACAAAGAGGATTAGGTACTAGTTTCAATTAATTACGTACAGTTTTATTCATAATAATTCCTGGGGACAATTGATTCTAAGCTAATTCTTTATTTATTTAATTTATTTATCAAATGACACTCATTTGCAGAATGGTGTACGAGGGCTCATGCTTGATATGTATGACTTCAGAAACGATATTTGGCTATGTCACTCCTTTGGCGGCAAGTGCTATAACATCACTGCTTTTGTAAGTTGAAAATTTAGAATTGAGCAAACGATGTCACATTTCTTATTGCTCACACTTTTTTTAAAAGTTAAAAAAGCCATAGTATATGTCAAAAAAAGTTATAATAGGAATAGAGGATGGCGTACTCAGATAATTTTGAAGAGACACTACATTTCTACCCGACATATACGTTCCTTGCAAAGTGAATTACCTAGGTATATATACTTGTCCACTGCGATCGGACTAACTCGAATTTTGAACTCAAAACTTTATCGAGTAAGATGGTCGTTTTAACCATTAATTAGTAAACCACACCCAAAAAAAAACCAAACAGTAAGGTATAAAACTAATTATACCTAAAATCTGGTTATATAACTTGGTGTGCATAATAGTTCTCTCAAGAAGTTTCGTTTCTAAATTGTTTCATTTGTTATATGTGATTCAGCAACCCGCCATTAATGTCCTCAAGGAGGTTCAAACATTTCTTGAATCAAACCCATCAGAGATTGTTACCATCATCATTGAAGATTACGTGACATCCCCAAAGGGCCTTAGCAAGGTGTTTGATGCCGCTGGCCTAAGGAAATATTGGTTCCCAGTATCAAGAATGCCCAAAAACGGCGGTGATTGGCCAACGGTTGATGATATGATCCAAAAGAATCAACGGTTGGTTGTTTTCACTTCTAAAGCAAGCAAGGAAGCTTCTGAAGGCATTGCCTATGAGTGGAGATACGTAGTAGAAAACCAATGTGAGTTCTATTAATTAGCATTATTAATATTTTTGTAGAGTATTTGGCATGCATAGTTAGAATTAACTTTTTTAGTTATTAAATAGTGTAAAGCTCTTACATGTTACACTACAGTAGAAAGTAAAAAGTAGTTAAGTGTAAAACGCTCACATTGTACAGTTTTTTGAATAAAAAAAGTGGTTCTACATGCTTGTCAAACACCCTATTAGTTTGTTAACAATGTAACTAAACCAAGTTTAATCTGGTTGCCAATTTCAGATGGAGACGGTGGGATGAAAAACGGGTCGTGCCCTAACCGGGCAGAATCATCTCCCATGAACACAAAAAGTAGATCATTGGTGTTAATGAACTTCTTTAGAGATAATCCAGGTGTGCCTCAATCTTGCAAGGACAATTCTGCTCCATTACTTAACATGGTTAGTACTTGTTATGAAGCTGCTGGTAAAAGATGGCCCAACTTCATTGCAGTTGATTTTTACAAGGTGGGTGTGGACCATAGTGAATAA
>CAMOHE010048165.1:1309-12735 GCA_946598075.1 Artocarpus hirsutus
AGGTCTACGTAACACCGTGACCATATTTTATCCTTTAAACTCCCCTTACTTTGGGAGGCGGTACGATACTTTTCTTAACTTCTGGTGACATATTTACCAATTCATTTAATTTGGTTGTCATACCAGGCATGAAATGATAGTCACATGTTATCCATGATATATGAATTTAATCCTCTCGTTCCCATGTTGCCTCTTCTACTTGTTGTTTACACCATAAGACTTTGACGAGAGGTGTCTTCTTGTTCCTTAACTCTTTCTCTTCTCATGCCAGTATTTGAACCGGTTTCTCTTCATAAGATAGGTTCTCCTATACATCAATTTCCTCCAGCTGTAGGACATGCGAAGGATCCGGTATATACTTCTTTAGCATAGACACATGGAATACATTGTGTACCGATGCTAGATCAGGGGGTAAGGCTAACTTATAGGTTACATTGCCTACCCGTTCTAAGATTTCAAATGGTCCAATGTATCTTGGGCCAAGCTTTCCTTTCTTTCCAAATCTAATCACTCCTTTCATTAGAGTCACCTTCAAGAAGACCAAATCCCCTACTTGGAATTCTAAGGGTCTTCGTCGCTGATCTGCATAACTTTTCTGGCTACTAAAGGCAGTTTTCATTTGTTGACGAATTAATTTCACATCCTCCGTCGTCCTTTGCATGAAATCTGTAGTCGACAACGTATTTTCTCCTATTTTGGGCCAATGCAGTGGTGATCTACACTTCCTTCCATAAAGAGCTTCATAAGGAGCCATTCCTATGGAAGCTTGATAGCTGTTATTTTAAGCAAATTTGATCAACGGAAGCTTTTTGTCCCATCCTCCTTTGAAGTCTAGCACACAGGCTCTTAACATATTCTCCAGAGTTTGAATGGTTCTTTCAGATTGACCATCCGTTTGGGGGTGAAAGGCTGTACTAAAAGCCAGCTTCGTTCCCATTGCTTGGTGTATGCTCCTCCAAAATTTAGAAGTAAACCGACCATCTCGATCAGAAATGATAGATTTTGGGACTCCATGATATCTAACTATTTGGGCTACATATAATTCAGCTAGTCTTTCCACAGAACTGCTGAGTCTAATGGGTAAAAAGTGAGCTGATTTCGTCAACCAATCAACGATTACCCATATAGCATCGTGTCCACCCGTAGTCCTGGGTAGTCCAGTCGCCAGATCCATAGTTATCTGGTCCCATTTCCATTCTGGAATTTCAATCTTCTGTAATTCGCCTGCCATCCGTTGGTGCTCGGCTTTTATCTTTTGGCACGTAAGACATTTGGCGACAAATTACGCGACATCATTCTTCATTTCGTGCCACCAATAGTGCTCCTTTAGATCTTGGTACATCTTAGTAGCTCCTGGATGAGCCACGTAGGGTGCTTCATGAGCTTCCTCCAGTACTTGCTTCTTTAATCCTTCGTTATTAGGAATGCAGACTCTGCCTTTATAATGGAGAATGTTATCTTCCAAGATGCTAAATTCTGTCTCTTTATTCTCAAGAACTTCATTCTTAGCTTTAAGCAGCAAAGGATCTGCTTCTTGTCGCTTCTTTAGGTTCTCCAAGATAGCGGGTCGAAAAGATAAATTGGCTAATCTTCCAGTGACTAGCTCCATTCCCACTTCCATTAAGTCCTTTTGAAGAGGTCTTGGCATTAACTTTATCATCGCAAGCGAAGACATGGTTCTACGACTAAGGGCATCGACTACTCGGTTAGCTTTTCCCAGGTGATACAAGATTTCACAGTCATAGTCTTTGACTAATTCTAGCCACCTTCATTGCCTCATGTTGAGTTCCTTCTGCATGAAGATATACTTCAGAGTTTGATGGTCTGTATAAATCTCGCACTTAGCTCCATACAGGTAGTGGCGCCATATCTTCAACGCAAATACAACCGCCGCTAACTCTAAGTCATGCATCGGATAATTCCTTTCATGATCCTTCAGTTGTCGAGATGCATACGCAATCACCTTTCCATTTTGCATCAATATGACTCCTAGTCCCATTTTTGATGCATCGCTGTAGATTACAAACTTTCCTAAGTCTGGATCAGGTATTGTCAACACTGGAGCACTTGTAAGTCGCCTTTTTAACTCTTTGAAACTTTCCTCACATTTCTTAGTCCATTCGTACTTTGCTGCTTTCTGGGTAAGCGCAGTAAGTGGTGCTACAAGTCAGGAAAATTCCTCTACAAAACGTCGATAGTAGCCTACTAAATCGAGGAAACTTTTGATTTCGGTTACGCTTTTCAGTGTAGGCCACTTATTTACTGCTTCCACTTTGGAAGGATCAATAGATATCCCATCCCGTGTCACCACGTGTCCAAGAAAATGAACCTTTTCTAGCCAAAACTCACATTTTGAGAACTTGGCGTACAGTTGATGTTCTCTCAACAATTGCAATGCAATCCTTAAGTGCTCTTCATGCTCTTCTGGTGTTCTCAAATATATAAGAATATTGTCGATAAAAACAATGACAAACCTATCAAGATATTTCTTAAAGATCCGGTTCATGGATCCATGAAAGCTGCTGGGGCATTGTTCAGTCCAAATGGCATGACACAGAACTCGTAATGCCCATAACGTGTTCGAAATGTCATCTTCAGTACATCTTCTTCTTTAACTCGAAGTTGATGGTACCCTGAGCGCAGATCAATATTTGAGAATACTGATGCTCCTTTCAATTGTTTGAACAAATCATCGATCCGTGGGAGTGGATACTTGTTCTTAATCGTGACCTTGTTCAATTCCTGGTAATCAATACACATACGTAATGTTCCGTCCTTCTTCTTGACAAATAGGATAGGTGCCCCCCATGGGGAATGACTTGGTCAGATGAAACCCATATCCAATAATTCTTTCAGTTGCGCCTGAAGTTCCTTAAGTTCCCCTGGAGCCATTTGATATGGTGCTTTTGAAATCGGGGCTATGCCGGGCGTCAATTCGATCTCAAATGAAATTTTTCGTTCTGGTGGCAATCCTGGCAACTCGTTGGGAAATACATCAATGAATTCTTTTATGATGGAGACCTTCTTTGGTCCTAACTGAGCTTCTTGATCTTTCCTTACTAAATTCACCAGATAATCGGTGCATCCGCTTTCCAGCATCTTCCTCGCCTTCAGCACTGAGATCATCGCCTTAGGAGCTTTGGGAATCTTCCCAGAATACATAAACTTTTCACTTCCAAAAGGTAGAAACGTAACCTTACGGTGTCGACAATTTATCTTAGCCATGTATTTCCCCAGGAAATCCATTCCTAGGATGACATCGTAATCTTGTATATCGATTATTATCAAATCAATATACAATTCCCTTCCACAAATGACTATTGGTACATGACGTAACCAATAATCAGAACTTAATACCTCCTCAGAGGGTAATGCAGTTCTAAAGGTTTGCTTTATTCTATCTCCTTTATTTCCTATTCGTTTCATAAACTTAAGTGATGCAAACGAATGTGTTGCTCTAGAATCAAACAAAACATATGCATCAGTGTTGGCAACAGAAAACTGACCTGTCACCACCGATGAGGTTCCCGCGTCCTCTTCCTTCTTCATGTAGGCATAAATTCGCCCACTCAGTTCTGGAGCTTCTAAATGCCCTTGACTAACACTGGGGCCTTCAATCTAGGCCTAAACTTGGGCTGCATGCAACTGATTTCCTTGAGGCCTTTGTTGTGCCTGACTATTCTGACCTTGAGGATTAGAAAAACAGTTTCTGGCATAGTGCCCCTCCTTTCCACATATATAGCACTTATTAGTGCTGGCTTTGCATTCCCCTGCATGCCTTTTCCCACATTGACCATAAAGGGGTTTGTTATTCCTTCCATCGTTAATCCTCTTCTTGCGCTGTCCCTTCTGATTCTTTGAACTACTTACATTCCATTTCCTTTTATTGCCAACATTATTGCTGCGTCCTACTGGAAAGTTTTGGGAGGGCCCTTGGCTCGAGGCACTTCCTTGTCCCTTAACCTGGACAACTTGACCTTGCTTAGCTAAGGCCTTCTCTTCTTTCTAGGCTTTGAAAATCCTCGCTCTTTCCTCTTTGTTACAGGCAATTCTGAACTCAACTTTGGCTACCCATTCAATGCAATCCTCTATGTCTTTGGGAGCTTGCCCTCCACTATCAACTATAAGTGCAATGTTAGTTCTAAACAGTCTCATCAATCGCTTGATTCGTTCTCGATCAGTAAGTACTAACTCATTACAAAGCCGTGCTAACTGATTAAACCTCTTCACAGCGTCAACTACGGACATGTTGCCTTGCTTGAAATTATTAAATTCTTCTTGTTGGCTGCCATGGTTTCCACATTAAAGTAGGCCCTGCCAAATTCTTCTACAAAATCTGGCCATGTCATCTCATCAGCATTCCTTCTGCGTTCTACGGATTCCCACCACCTTCTGGCGTCTTTGGTGAGAAAGAACGAAGACAATAGGACTTTCTCATGGTCACTAAGTCCCATAAATTTTAGTATCCTTTCGATACCAGTGAGCCAATCGTCAGCCTCTAATGGGTCTATCGATCCATAAAATTCTGGAGCCTTCATCCTCTGAAATCTTTCATAAAATTCGGTAGTGGGTGCTACTGGAGCAAAGGGGACTACACGATCCACTTGCTGTGGCGGTATTACTGGGAGTGGCGTATCTATACATGCTGGTGGTACGGGATTCTGGTTAGCTAACTGTTCTCGTAAACCTTGCATTTCTCGCTCCTGAGCTTGGAGCTTCTATTGCAATTCCATAATCATGGCCATTAGATCTGGATTCATCGGTCCTCTGGGTATATCCGCCATCGATGTTAATCGTTATACACCTATCGTATAATTTCGTTACTATGCTAGCATATGTTATTAACTAAATAGCATCCAGTCAATAAGTGCATATATTTAAATAACATAAATACATGCAACATACACAGTCACATGAACTCAACATCTTGCTTCATACATTTCATTGCATTTACTTTCATACATTTCATTTCATGAACTTTCATACATTTCCTTTCATAAACCTTCATACAATTCATTTCATAAACTTTCATACGTTTCATTTCATGCCCCTTTTTCATTCCTTTTTACATTCTTCATAATAGTACACGCATAGCTAACATACATACTTTTGTTCTTTCCATACATAAACTATTCATATCATTTCCGGGAGCAGTTATCACTTCCGGCTACATATACCCTATTGTCGGGAAGGATACCACTTGCCAGACATACATATATATACAAAAGCCACAAGGCTCAAAACATTACTACTCCCTTATCCATGTACATTAGACTACACAAAAGTCTTCATAAATTCCTTTTTAGTCAGACTCAACTCCTGACATATCACTTTGGTCGGGATCCTCCCTGGGGTCCTCTTCTTCTTCTTCATCTGAATCTGTAGATTCATCATCACTTGCAATTATGACTTCCGGAGGCTCGGGCTCATCATCCATTCATCATCACTATCATCATCATCATCGTCGTCATCGTCTTCCATATTCGCTGGGGGTCCTTCCAAAGGTGCGACCACATTCTGTGTTGCATGTAGCACTGCCATAAGGAAGTCGTTGACGCTAATAAAGTTCCCCGAATACTGTATTTGCTGTTGAACTGCATGGGGTAAATCTCTCCAAACAACATCACAGATACACCGTAAAGGTATTTCTGGGGGTATCAATGGCATCATGGTTCGGCAAAACCTCAAAATGTAGTGGTCTACCGGCTCATGCACATATCTTCCCCAAATTGGTTCCACACGTAAGTACAACCTATGTCGCCAAGCTGCCCACAGCATCGGGATCATTTGGACGTGTATGGCATCTACTGGGGGTGCGGGTGCAAACTCTACTAGTATTTGTCCTCTAAAATTCGGCCAATCTCTTGGTCGTTCGTCTGGTGCAATCCTTAACCACCATACTAGCGCTTCCCTTAACAACAAACTAGAAGCTAGTAAAACCTGGAGGTGTGGTGGTGTGTGGCAAGCATCGAAGGTCACCTCAACCGCTTGAAGCCATTCGGTCAACACCATAGGCTGCCGACTCCCATGATAACGCGGTGGCATCGCGTCTTGAAAATGCAATAGTTGCTCTTCTATCGGCCTCCATATCACGGTTGGGATGCGGCTCTGCCATGTACTATATTTATCATCGTACTTAATGTATCAATACTATACTTGACCATACTAAACATTCTTATGCTTAAAATAAAACTAACTTACTTGAGCCATGGCGATGGAGCAGATGACGGTGTGCAGTAGGATGGCAAGACTTCAGCTCTGATACCAACTGTCACAACCCGCCTTTTCGGGCTGTGATTAAACTTTTCCTTTCATACTTAGGGGCAAAAATTTAGATTTTTTTTTTTTGAAACTGAAATAAATACTTTACTTTACAATAAATTTGGTAACTCCCAAAATACTTTCTCTCACTTATTTTTACATAAACATTCTTACTTTTACAACATTTTCCTATTCAAACATTCCTTTTCAAGATAACATATAAAATGCACAACGAAAACATTCAGTAGCGGACTCCATACCCAATCTGCACACATCATCCGTCCGCTAGCTCATCATTACGATTTATTCTGACCTTCTCGTTGGAATACCTACAGCATGAAAAACTTAATGAGCTAACACCCAGTAACTCCCATAAATCCCACATGGACAATCAATTGAATGCATGATTCAATTATTCTTTCTTATGAGCTTTCCTTATCTTGATCATTTCTTATCTTTCCTTAGGGCCCAAGTGTTCGTACCATTACGCAATATCATTTAGGTCTATGTAACACTGTGACCATATTTTATCCTTTAAACTCCCTTTACTTCGGGAGACGGTACGGCACTTTTCTTAACTTTTGGTGACATTTTACCAATCCTTTTAATATGGTTGTCATACCAAACATGAAATGATAATCACATGTTATCCATGATATATGAGTTCGTATGTATAGCAGAGTACACACAAGTACCTACTTCGTATACATACACGCATTCATTTTTGTATACACTGATACACAATATCTTGTACCTAACAATACATAACATGTTATATACTCAGGTATTCTAACCGTATACACACAGGTAATGATTCTATACCTCTTAGACATTTATTTCATATCATCATACAAGTTTGCATTGTAAAATATACCCTAATATGCATATTCACGCATTCTACACCTACTATTTCATACTGTAGGTGAGAAGGATACTTACTTGCTTTTGTGTACTGCAAAATCAACTTTGATCTTCGATCTCCTAGACTCCTAGAATCCTGTTGGCCAATTACGAAACTTATTAGCCAATTTCAATACATTTCTTCACAAAACGTTCATTACTTAATCGTTTGAGTTGTATAATTGTACACAACTCTGTAGATACTGATTTTCTTATTTCTTTCTAATTCTACCCTATCGTTACTTATGAAGGGTGAAAATCTTTCTAATCACTTTCTTTTCCTATCTGTGACCTTATTAGAGCTACTCGGGTTATTTAAGCAAAAATGATGATTTTGCCCTCCGTACCTTATTGACCGATCCGAGCTCAATTCTGTTCTTTTAACAAATAACTTCAAAATAATTTTCTAGTGGCTCAAAACCCTTTTTTTTTACACTTAAGCCCCTTTTTCATAAAACTTTACGATTTGGCCCATAAATCAAAATTGTGACAATTTTGCCCTCGGGGCTAAAATTTTCTCTTTACATCAAAAATTTCTATTTTTCATAAGAAATATTTTTGCTCAAAGTAACACACCTTGAATCATTTTGAAAAATGACATTTTTTCCATTTTACCATATTTTCATTTTTAAAAAATTCTTGAAAATTCAAAAACTCACAAACGGTTGAGTTTTTCAATGAACCGTCTGTGATGCCTAACAGTTTCATCGAGATATACAACTTTTGTGTTTTAAATTTTCCAAAAATCTCACTGTACAGGGGTGTTTTTGGCTGTTTTTCATTTCTGCCGAGAAAGAAAATTTACTTTCAATTTAGTCCCTTGGACGTTTTTGTCAAATTTCTTTTCAAAATTTCAAATCTACCCCTACAGAGTCTATTCCATGCTTACTCTGGTCATTTTCATGCTTAAACCTCATTTTTACAGAATTTAACCATAAAATTGCAAAAATATAATTTTATGCAAAAATTGCCATTTTGCATCATAACTCAAAATTTCATCACTTAAGCATGCTATGCATCACCTTCACACAAAATTTGATTAAACATAACCTCAAAAACTCATATGGATTTGAAAAAATAAAAATCCATTAAAATCGAAAACTTTGAATACCAAAACTTACCAAAATAACCTCTTTTTGATTTCTAGCTTTGAAATTCCTTGTGATCTGCCTCTAAGCCTCCTTTTCATGCAAAAATAACATGGGTTAACATTTCCCCTTCAACCCATGAAAAACCCCTTGAAAACTCAATAAAAAGTTTAGAATTTTACCTTTAATCTTGTAAAAATCCTTGGGGCTTGCTTCTAAAATTATTTTGAGGTTATTTTTGCAATTTTTAAGGTTGAGAAAATTTTCTTAAAAGCTCAACTATGGTTGCCGAATCTTGGTAGAGAGGAAAGAAATGAAAAGTTGTGATAAACAAGCCTTAAATGCATCCTTATCTCATTTTGTGACTCATGGTAACCCATAGTATACCTCTAGGTGTCATCACATGGTTAGGCCACCTTTTAAGGCTTGGTGGCCCAATAACAAGCTAGCAAGTGTCCACTTAATTGGGCTAAAAATTTACACAGTGTAATTTTTTGTCATGCAGTACTTTTCTTATACTGCCGTGGTCAAATCTATGTATTTTCTATCCTTAAACGGTATAAAAATATTTAACTTACTTTTTGTTCAATTTTGGAGGCCAATCATAACATTTTTTGTATTTGTGTTATCACTTAGCAGTATTCTTATACTGCTCTGGCCTCCCTTCTACCCCAGATTAGGTTTCGGACGACCTCTGTGTCCTAGTTGCATTTTAGTCATTCATTCATTTATACCATAATTTTACAATTAATTGTGATATAAAATTTATTTTATGGGTATTATTCACAAATTTCTAAGTAATTCAACTCATGAAATCTGTATTTTATCATACCCAACATTACATCACATTTGCCATAAAATATGCAATCAATGTTGTTTATTCATACTTTATCGTAATTTTGTACAAAAATTACAACTTTTTACAAAAATCACGTTTTTGAAAGTAAATTCATTAATTAAACCCAATTAAATATTAGGTTTTATTAATAAAATTTTCTTGGTCATTACACTCATAATAAATGAGGGACAAATTCCTTATTAATCACTCATATTTCTCACATGATCAACTCTATATCCAACAACAATCTATTCCATCATCCTGTTAAAGATAATATTAGATTGTGTCAAAATATAGAACTTGTCAGGTAGGAAACCATGGTGATTTCATGTCAAAGCACTAGGATAATATTATTGTGATGAGAATCACTTATGACAATTATCCATGCAGTATTCTCATAGTGGGTTAATCTAATACATCATTTCTCAAATATGTATCTATGAGTTGACTTAGTATCTCATACACATGATTTGTAAAACATAATCAGCAGCCAAACTTTATACTAGTCTTCATTCATTATTATCCCAATAATAATGATTAACTAGGAATAATTTAGAATTTAATTTAATTTTCACCTAAGAGTTTTACTATCAAGTCACATACTTGATGACCTTAAATAGAATTAACTATTCATAGAATTAGAATAAAAAACAATAATAAAAATGCATCTTTATTAATAAAATGCAAATGTAATGAAATCAATATGTGGTCATTACATAATTGGCTTAGGGCACATTACTAACATATGTGATGCCTACTACACGTTTGATGAAAATCCTCTATGACCATCATAACAATTATTTATATTACATAATTGGCTTAGGGCACATTACTAACATATGTGATGCCTACTACACGTTTGATGAAAATCCTCTATGACCATCATAACAATTATTTATATTTTTTGTTGCTCAGAACTCACTAGTAATTATTTAAGGTTTGTGGAAGTCAATTTTTTTTAGTTTGCTAGTTAGTTTGTCACTTAGTTTTGTTAGTTTTAGTTTTTTTTTTTTTTCATGTTCTTGATATTAACAGTTGTTATTTAGTTAATGTTTGCATATGTGTTTATGTGAATTACAATCTATGTGTGTTTGTATATGTATTTTTGTGAATTATTTAGGTTTTAGTTTTAGTTTTAGCATTGTTAGTATATGTTTGTATGAATTATTATTTAGGCATGATTGCTTAGATATATGTAGCAGGTAGATATATGATTTTGAAAAAAGAAATTTTATAGTTCAATGTAAATATATAATTTTGTAATCAGGGCCTTGTATTAATGAATAACATATAGGACTAGCCATCCCGTGTGAAATTAGAAATTCTAGTAATTTTTTTTTTGTCGATGATTGATCTTCCATGATAGGTTTTACTAAAAACCGTCGTGAAAACTATATCTTAGACTGCGTTTTTACAAAAATCATCGTGGAAGGTTGATGATTGATCTTCTATGATGGTTTTTAGTAAAAACCTTATGAAAAATATACCTTATATGACGGTTTTTACAAAAACAGTCATTTAATCTACACATTCTACGATAGTTTTTTCTTAAAACCGTCATGGTAGCCTCTTATAGAACATGCTTAATGCCCGCCACTAGCAGGATTCTACAACGGTAAAAAACCATTGTGAAAAATCTCTTTGATACCATAATGGATGATTTCACGATGGTTTTTTGACCATTGTGAATGCTTTACACAACAGTTAAAAACCGTCATGTAGTCCTCGATTTTCACTATTGATATTATAAGGGTGCAACGGTCATTAGAAGAGTTATGTAGTTTTATATATTATCAAAAGAGTCATAAATAACAAAAACTAATGTGGAAATTAAAGCTGGTGAGTATCTATTTCTCATAACTCCACTTTGGTCATTTGCTGCTTTGCCATCGTCCATTAGACATTACTGATAGGTTGGTTACCTACGGCATGAACAAACTTGGATGAGTCTTTTGCTTAACAAGTATGATCTATAACTTGTAAAACATTTAAAATAACATGTACCAATAATGTGCATATTCGATTATGCTTAGTTATGATCATGTTTTATTATTTTATTGGGCCCAAGTAGTCATACTGGATGTGCGTGACCATCGAACAGTTAGGGTTTGGATGGTCCTAACCACACTTGGAGCTAATGCATTTTAAATTATGTATTTTAATCTTAAGCCTCCCCACTAATCGAGAGGTTGGTATGACCCTTCAATTTAATTAGTCCTTAAGGGTTTCACAAAACTAAGTTAGTATGCAGTATGGCATGGAATCACATACTTTAACATAAAATTTAGACGTGCTTTGCTATAGTAAAAATATGAACATTTATCTTCAAATTATTCATT
>CAMOHE010048166.1:0-21975 GCA_946598075.1 Artocarpus hirsutus
TCGTATTCGAATTACTGACATTATCTAGATTTTCTGAATTAGATTTGAATTACAGACATTATTTAGATTATCTGAGTCATATTCGAATTATAATTTACCCTATTTACAATCTGACTCTATCTCGAAGTCAACAGATATATATATATATATATATTTGCTTTGGGGTTTTTAGCCGAATTAAGAAGAAAGAAGGTGTTCTATCATTCAAAAAGGGCGAAAAACATTAAAACCCTAAAATTAGAGAGAGTCTTTTAAAACAAAAGACAGGGTGCTAGCACACCAATTCGTTTTTGAGAAAGTCTGTTCGTGTGGATACCTACAGAGGGCGTTGCTCTAAGTAACAACATCTGAATCTAATCCCAAATACTAAAAGTTTGAGTTAGGGTGTCACCGGAGTGAACCCGCTCTCTCCCTTCGAGAATCTTGCCTTTTTATCATCCTGGTAAGATTCTATGACTTTCTTATCAATCTAATTGAATTGCATGGATCCTGTGAGGGTTTTGGGGGAATTAATTTTTAATTTTTCGCTGCGTATTTGAATAACAAATTCCAACAAAACCTAACATCCCCCTCGGCCAATTTCACGGCTCCTCCATCCAAGTCCATAGTAAGGACAGACCCACGTCAACCCACCCTCCACTAGTGGTATGAACCTAGCTCCCACCATAGCCGGATCCCTCAACGCTGGTATGAGGCAAACGACAGCCAATCCCACCTAAGCCTAGGCAAACCTAAACAACCGAGCTTCCCTCCTTACTCAACTAACGCTGCCTAAACCCAGAGGAAAATTAGCCCTATGACAACCGTCGAACATGAACATGAAGCTTCCTTCCCTGGTTCCAAGCCTAGATTGGTAGCGAGGCCCTTTTTCCCTCCTCCATGCTCAACGTCCATCTTGAGCAAAACATCCTTGTCTGACGACATGAACTCTTGAGCGACATAGATCGTCCAACAATGATACTCCAAACCAAGAACGAAGGCAAGCAGGCTTGCGATGGGCTAGCCCGCTAGCCTCAACCCCCTCTCTCTAGCTTTCCTTTTCTTGTTCTCTCCCTTTCTTTTTCAAAAATTTTCAAAATTCGCTAATGTAATGTGTTATGGTTAAGTCAGGGAACTTGTACAGTAGTGCGGGCTTGTTGTGCACTAGTGCTCAATCTAAAGAAAGCTGCTGAGATGAGAATAATTGTAAGATGGACAAGGTGCATAGGAGAATACATGTAGTAAAGAATTAGTAGTCCTAATTTTATATTATTGAGAATAAAAAAAAATACGTAAGCAAAAAAAGACAAAAAAAAAATAAACAAAAAGATTAAAAACTTATAGTGGTTCACATTTTTTGTAAGTCTATATAATTATCACAAAAAAGAAATTTATATCGTGTTTTCTCTAACCTTTATAATTAACCTTAAAATCAACTCTTCCTATTTACAAGAGAAATTAGAAAAATAAAAATATCCGTATACTGCCTTGGCATATGGTAATAATCATCATAGAAATTATTACGTTCCATAACTTAGCAATCTCTCACTTGAAGACTAATCGACCATTAATGACTCCCCGCTATAGAGACAACAACTCTTTATTCTCAAAGAAGTCCAACTGAAGTATGAAGAACTTCATAGGCTGTTTGATACATAAGTTCAAAACTTGTTTATGGCAGTTGAAACGATAAAGGTGGTTCAAAGTAGCGTTTGGTAGAGTAATAATTAAGGCCAGTTTAAACTATGGAGCCGGTTTTAAAATGATCTAAACCTTCAAAATCCAAACTTTGCCCCTCCCTCTCAAGTTCACATGATTTGAACCTTTTCTATAGTAAAAATATTCTCATTCTCTTCTTTATTTTTTTCGTAAATCATAGTTTTTCAAACATCAGTTCCCATTTTAAATTTGGTGTGGTTTTATTTTAGTTTTAAACTTTTACATTTCAAATACTAATTCAAAACCACTATTTAAGCCATATAGCTTAGAACTTACCGTTCAAACCATAAAGTTCTCAACCACATGATTACAAACCTATGCATCAAACAAACGATTAGTTTCTCATTCGAAGCAACATATTATAGGGTGCTTGGAAAATGTGGTTAAGACCGTTAAAAATATTGTAGCATATAAAAGCTTTACACTGTAGCAATTTTTTGCTTTTTACTATAGCATATAAGAGGTTTTTCATTGTTTGTTAATTAGAACCAAACAACCAAACACCCTTTTAGTTACATTTCTACTGACTCAATATTCTCAAATGCTAATCCTCTAAAGATGATATTATGAAGTGATAATGAACTTATATAAGCTTTGTCCTAGAATAATAAACAAAATTCTCTATCGAGTGAATAGAATGATTATTACAACGCAACACACTTTTTCAGGCTTATGACCTAATTCTTCCAATAAGGAGTACAACTATATTATCTCTTTGCTAGCTTTAATCACTACAACATATTTTGCCTCGATATGAAAAAAGAGCAATTATCTTTTGCACCCAATTAACCGCTATACCACCCAACTTGTGTACATATCACCCATCATGTCAACATTTATATAGCCCTATAAATTCAAGCTTGACTTTACGGCGAAGCAATGATCATACATGCAGTAACTCTCAAGTAAATGAGAATCCACTTCGCGACCTTTTAATGTTGTTTAGCTATATTTGCTCATCTTCATAAATCTGCTTACAAGTCGCACTACATGCACTCTGTCTAGTTTAGTACAAACCATAACATACATGAGATTGTAAATAGTAGTGACATAAGGTACCTTGGCTACGGGGGCAGAGTTAGGAATTCTTTTCAGGGGATGTGGTGAACAAAATTAGATGAAAATTACAAACAATTGAATTTTTTTTTTTCTAAACCTCGTCTTTTTTTGATATATCTATTTTATCCAGTTATCCTTTTTATTCATCACCCGATTGAATTAAGCTTACAATATGTGATTCACTTTTTAAAGTTTAGAGTCCAAATATAATGATTATAAAGAAGTTTATTTTTGGTTTATTTGAGGTCTTAATTTTGAATATTAGTATATTTAAAAAATCAAAACAGATATGATTAACATTTTTTAGAAACTTCTCTATTAATATTTCAATGTCTTAAAACGTAAATATATTTAGAAGTCAAAACATGTGACATAATTGAAGTTTCCATGACTTTCTTTATTAATAGTGCAATTTTAAATATTTTAGGGTGGGAGAGGGCAAAGTAGATACAAAAGTGTAAAAAATTTATTTGAGGGAGCCAAGAACACAAAGAGCCATTGGGCTTGGGGGGCAGCTGCCCCACCAGACGTAATGTCCCTCCGCCCCTCCTCGGCTATATTGACCCATTTGTAGAAGCTGACTAGTCTTTGGATAGTCGAAGGTGACTAGCCAAAGGAGTACTTGTTGGCTTTACTTCATCTATTTTGAATATGCTCTATTGAAGGTCGGTTAGCATGTTGTCTCTATGAATGGCAAGAACTGTCGTAACAATAATTAGGCTACATAAGTTAACAAGATGGCCATGGACACAATCGTGACACAGGGAAAGTGTAAAGTGAAAAAGGAATTTTTTTCGTTAGACTAAGTAGAAATTATGATCAATGATAAAGGTGGGAATTTTGAGACATTAGAAATTGTAAGAGAGAAATATTGAAATCTACGATTTGAGCAAAGTAAAGCAAAAGAAGTCAGCATGAAAGAATACGTATTTGTTTGAGGGCTGAGGTTTGCTAGTTTGGGACCCTAGTTTATTTCATAAGGAAAAAGATTGGGGTTTATCATTAAAGTTCCAAATTTCGTTTTTTTGAAAAGGTGGATTCAAATATTTTGTGCAAGCAATTGGAAAACGATAGTGACAAATATGGAAGTATTGGTTGTTCTTAGCCTAATTAAAAGTATTTATTGTTCAAGCATAGTCATCGTGGTGTAGTAAAGTTGTTATCTTAGTTTCTAATAGCTTAGGTTTTGAGAAAATTGGTAAACAAACATGAAATCAAAGGAGATATTTTTGGAATCTTATTTGCCAAACCGAAGCTTAAATTTAACGACATTCTAATTGCAATACAACAAAAAAAAGAGTCTTTAGCAGCAAATACTTTAGGCCCTGGAATTAGTGCAAAAAAACCACTATTTATACAAAAAATTACCAGTGATCCACCTAAATGTATATATAAGGAAGTTAATTGATATCAATTCTAGGTTTGATTATAATTATACTGATGCGGGTGACATTGAATTGATGAATTATCTTTCCAACGATGTCAAATTTCAAAGAAGAATTGCTTTCTCTTTAACCCTAAATTTACTTTTTGAAAAATTGAAATTACAATATAATCTCACTAAATGTCATGAAAAGATCGATGTAACTGACGTTGAATAAAAAGCCTTTACTTAAAAGAAGTACCATTGGGCATTGATATCGAATAAAAATCCTTTACTAGCCAAGAATTTAGGAGTTGAATTAAAGAGTAATCATATTGTATCCTTGATATTATTGCGATACTATTATGGCAAAAGGTGGGACTACATTACATTATTATGCAGCGGTGCTATAATCTAAAATCCCAATGCCATCTTTTCAAATAAAAACCCTATTGCTTTCATTGTGTAATATGCATTTTATTTTAATTTTTTATGAGAAAATACATAACTTATTTCTTTGGAACATTAAGCTTCAAGACACATCATGGTTAATTAAAAAAAAAAAAAAAAAGAGACATGTTGTAACAAAACTACCCATTTCTATAGAATATTAGTTAATAGGCCGTCAATTTTAACCTTATAATGAAAAAGTAGTTGTGGGTAAAGTCTAGCTATAAAATTATACTCACGTCAAGAATAAGATATTGAGTTTTAATCTTGACGAGTCTCATCTCTGTGATATAGACAGATTTTAAAAAAAGGAGAAAGAAAGAAAGAAAAAATCAATATCCCGGCTGAATGGGAAGTGAGAAGTGTGTGAAGGTGAAGGCGGTACTTGTAAGGGCCTGTTTGGTTTGAATATTTTTTGTACTCAATAAATTTAAATGTGGAGTTGAGTATTAAAAAGTTTTTGATATGCATTTGTTTCTCTTAAAATTTAAATCCTTTGAGTATTAAAAATTTAAGTTTTTAGAGTTTTGACTCCTCTCTTAACTTTTGATACTTGGATTTCTTTACTATAGTAAAAACTAAAATTTTATCTCTTATATTTGAAGGAAAAAAATCATAACTTCTTCATTTGATATCCAATTGAGATAATTCTTTTTTTATTATGTTCCTAGTGAAGAGAGGAATGAATTAATATCCATATTGTATATTTTAGAATCATTAACATTAAGATTTTATTAGATTTGTTGATAAATCAAAAATTATTTTCACTACATTTCTAAACATAAATTATAAATTTTTTTGTAAAACTTAAATACACATCCAAACACCAATTTAGATAACAATTTAAATCATTAACTTAAATCTTAATTCAAATTATACTAATTTAAATTAAATAATTGATTTAAATCTATTTATCAACTAGACTATTTAGGCTCCTCTAAATTCCAAGCTAGCTGTTCAACAGTTGGCATTCCCCAACTTCTTCTGAAGCTCTAGGACTAGAATAATAATATCACTCAACTTCCGTACTTTGCCATAAAAACGCAAAAATCCAATTCAAAATTTATTATGGCATTTTCCGAGACTATTTTTCACCCCTAATTAATAGATTCGCCGGCTAAGCACCAAATCTCGCCACGTGGCAAAGGGTGTCATTTTCTTAGGCGCCGAAATAAAAGAAAAAAAAAATCCAACCCCACGCGATGCTCGTTAGTGGTCCTGGTTTGGTGGACGACGAGGAGAGCTTTTTCACTTTTTCGTTTCATTAAATGCCCTTCTAAAATCCCACTCTCTATTTACGAACCTGCCACTCCAGGTTGTTGGTTGTGGCAAATCCGATATTTTGGGGGGCATGCAAGTGTACTTTGGGAATCGAGTTCCCCTCCACCATCTGCAAATCGAGATAGCTGAAAAGGGAAGGCTCCTTGGGCGGTTCGGTTGCCAGCTTGAGGGTGCAACTATTTCTGCTGCTCCTTTTCTACTTTTTATTTTATTACAAAAATTTTATGCGTCACGATTTGGATTTAAGAAATAAAAAATTTTAAAATTTTAAAAGGGGAACCTCTTTTTGCCCCAAAAGTCTTAATAATGATTGTTTTTGCCCAAATGATTTATTCTTTCTTACAATGTGTGCCTTCCCCCCCACTGTTGTCCTATCTCTTTATTTATTTATTTATTTATTATTCTCCCACTTTTGTTGTTATTATATTAGATGTGAAACAATTTATCCCTCTTTGAAGAATGAAGGACCTCAAAGTTTTTTCAGGGGGGAGTATTTTATTTTGAGTCTTGTAGGAGGGATGAAGTGTCCAAAAATCATTGTAGGGAAGGAATAATTCAATTTGGAATGTGCAATGTAGTTAATATGCTATCATTATCTCTTTGTTT
The DNA here is from genome assembly GCA_946598075.1 of Artocarpus hirsutus. Lineage (NCBI taxonomy): Eukaryota > Viridiplantae > Streptophyta > Magnoliopsida > Rosales > Moraceae > Artocarpus > Artocarpus hirsutus. The sequence goes on from CAMOHE010048166.1 coordinate 6,458, forward strand.
CTTTATAGATGCATGTATTTGGTGTATAAGATGTTCTCCACTTTTTGTGGACCATGAGGTTTATCCATTCACTAATAAAACCACGGATTTTCCAAATGGGTTTTCTTCTAAACCAATGGAAAACTTAACTTGTAGAAGAGCTTTTGTTTATCTTCATTCCTTTTTTCAAAGATCTTATGTTATCTCTTTTTCTTCATACCAAAGTTTTCTCCTCAAGTATTTTGATTTTTTCTTTTAAACTGAATGACAACTATTTCGATTGATTAAAGTCAAATTCAAGTATACGTTAATTGAAAGATAACAACCTAAACGCAGTGGGCTGTTAAAAACGTAATACTCTTGCATCTTGCTTTCTAACCAAGTTATATCATAGTTTACCTATAGGGTAGATTGGGACTAATGTTTGTTTATGGGATATTTGTTGTGCAAATTGTATTTTTAAGGGCATTTTTGTCGATTAATATAATTAAAGTTATTTAAGTTGAAAAATGATTATAGGTTTATTCATAAGCTAGTGTTTGAAAGGGTAGTGGAAACCGTCGGTTAGAATCATTTTTACTGTAGCATATGAGAACTTTACATTGCGACAATTTTTTTATTGTTACTGTAGCATGTGAGAGCTTTATACTGTTTATAAATAAAAAAGTAGTGAAAACCACCACCCTTTCAAACACCCAGTAAGATGGTAAATTCGTTTTGGTTAGCCGATTAAATTTTTATAAATTTAATTCAAAGGTACAATCTTTCGAATATTCAAAACACAAGGTTATTTTTTTTGTATTTTTTTTTATAATAAACTGCAAATACAAGGTACAAAAAAAATAGTAAATATCATTTTTTTTGGCCTTCTATGCTTTTTTTTTTTTCCTTTTTCTTTTAAAGAACCCTAGTTTAATCTGCACTCAAATTGCCGTATTTCTATCAAGCCCAATTACATCTGCATGCTTTGTCCTGAAAAATATGGCAGTTTAAAATGGTACAATATCTGTAGTTTTTTTTTTTTTTTTTACACTCTACCACAAAATTCTCCAATCAAGTAATACTAACAAATAACCTTATATTTCCTCCCATAACTCTTATATAACTTTTGTAAGGACAGATTTGAAAACACATAACTAAATTGTGATTCCAAGAGACCTTATTACTTTGCCAAATGACCTTCGTTTACTCTCTGAAAATTGACAGTAGGCAAAGAGTTTATAAAATTTAAGGTTGTTCTTAGTTTCAAATAAAAATAGGCTAAAAATCTTGTGCTTGTATATTTTGGACATTTAAAATTAAATAAGAAAATGCAAGAAAAACCGAAAAAGAAGGTAATGTAGTTCAGCAGACTAGGAAATTTTTTTTTTTAAAAAAATCATTAGTAAAGAGTACAATTGATAAGTTCCATACAAGTATACATTGTAAACATAAAATTAGGTAAGTAATAGACAACTATCAAATGCCTAAATTTTCTAATTTGAAAATTGATATAAATAAATTCAAGCCACTAATGAGACGATCTATAAAATATTAACTTTGCTAAGAGATTGACTTCGATATGAGATTTCTATCTCTTACTGTAATAAGAGCCGTAGGAGTTTGAGCATAGGTTGTTGGGTGACCTTTTAATTGTAATTAAATTTGCATTGATTTACTTTTGGTAATTCTATCGTTTTATTTGATAAATCGGGAAGAAATTACAGTATAAATCAAACAATGCATTATATCTTTCATGAAAAACTAATATGTGAAAAAGAAATTATCAACTTCATTTTGATAAAAATTATAAAAAGCAAAATAAAATTATTTTAAAATTTTCATTTTTACAATTTAAAAGATCGAGAGAAGGTGAATTCTTTTTAAGCTTTTCTCCACTATTGAAAAACATAAACATGTTTGGCTATTTCAGTTCCAACCAAGACTTTTGTAGGCTATTTGGCAAAGATAGTCTTAACCAACTTCTCGCTATAAACAATGTAAAGCTTTCACATTTTACAATACGATCATGTCAAATACCCTTGTACAATTTAGTGAAAAAAAGAGTTATAGTACTGGCCTTGTTTGTTTTTGTTTACAAAATTTTTAAAAATATTTTTACACGTTTTTCAAGGTAAAAGTTTTTAAAACACTCTCAGCACAATTTTTAAAAAATTCTTATTTTTTAAAACAAAAATATTTTCACTTATTTTAAAAATAATATCAAATCGCCCAACATTATAGTTTTTTAACCAAAATTTTAGTCCCAATGATACTTTCCAACCACAAAGGCATCCCAAAACATGTGGATCTAGTGTTGTCTTAGCTCAAAATCACCCTTGCCGATTAGCAAATAAGAGAAAAGCCACCAATTAAAATTGTTTTCAGAATTCAAAAAACCAGCCCAATGGAGAAAGAAAACATGGAAAACAACGGTGAAGCCAGAGAAAAGGGGGTAAAAGGGAAGGGAAAAAAAAAAAAGGAAAGGAAAGGAAAGAAAAGGGAAAATAAACAAAGGAGGGTTGTCTACTCTACGTATATGATGGGGCCGATTCGACAACTAATCCTCCCAAAAAATTTTTTGGACAAAAGTCCTCTTGTTTTTTTTTTTTTTATTTTTTTTTATTTTTAAGTATTAAAAAACTAGTTTTTTGACCATCAAATCAGTTTCAGTTTTTTTTATTTTCACTATGGTTGGGTTCCTCTCTTCGATACAGTACTTTTTCTCTTTTCTCTGAAAAAACTAAGACAGTTTCAATGTTAAAAAAAAAAATCTTTTTTTAATAAAAAAAAAAATCATTCACTAAATTTTAAATTTTCTTTTAACTTTTTTTTCAAATTTTACCTATATTATGAAAAGAACAGCTCAAATCCTCCCACACACTAATGAAATGAGCTGCCCATTGGCCTTGTCTTTCTTCTCTTATTAACCCTTTTCGGCTCTCTGTATCGCTCCCAGCTGTAGAGATATTCCACGCCTCTCTCTCTCTCTCTCTCTCTCCCTTTCGCTTCCTCTCTCTATCTCTCTAGTCTCTTCTCTTCCTATACTATATATAAAACACACAGAGAGAAAAAAAACTCAGGACAAAGGAAAGGAAACATAGAAAGAAGAAAATAAAGGAGAAAACAGAACAGCCATTGTTTCTCAAAACCCACAACAGTTTTTATTAACAAGAAAAAGAAGAAAAACAAGTAAAACAGAGATAATAGGATATGGGTTTCTCTTATCTTGGATTTCTTCTTCTCTGTTGTTGTTATTTGGATGTGATTGTTTTTGGGTCAAAAGCCAAAACCAGTGACTTGCCTATTGTAGCCTTTGATGAAGGCTACACCCAACTCTTTGGGGACGACAATCTTCTGATTCACAAAGATGGAAAAACCGTTCATCTCACCCTTAACGAACGAACAGGTCTATGTTCTTATGTTTTCCTTTCTTTCTGGGTCCTTATAATGGGTTTTCTCTTCTGATTTTGTTTCTCTATTGGTTTTTTTTTTTTTTTTTTCAAAATTTCAGGGTCTGGATTTGTGTCTCAGGACCTTTACCTTCATGGGTTTTTCAGTGCTTCCATTAAGTTGCCTTCCGATTACACTGCGGGAGTTGTTGTTGCCTTTTATGTGAGTAATACCGTCATCTTTATCTCTATCCGATTAACAAGTCAATATAAACTCAAGTTTTATAAAGATTAGTCTTTTGATTGATCCTTTTAATCTATACCAGTTTTTCTGTTTCATATCTCTCTTGTTGAGTCCAAAACTCGTCTCTCTTACTTGGTTTTTGAATGAAGTTTACATTTTTAGTGACACCATTATGTATTTTGCTTCTAATCTGGGATTTTTGTGATTGCAGATGTCGAACGGAGACATGTTCAAGAAGAACCACGACGAAATCGATTTCGAGTTCTTGGGGAACATAAGAGGAAAAGAATGGAGGATTCAGACTAATGTTTATGGGAATGGAAGTACCAGTGTTGGCAGAGAAGAGCGGTACAATCTTTGGTTTGATCCTTCTGATGATTTCCATCAGTACAGCATTCTCTGGACCGATTCTCAAATCATGTATGAGCTTCTCCTGTTCTTTTTTCAATTTTATTTTATTAGTCTTGTTTAATTTTCTTTGTGATGATATAATTTTCTTTTACCCTTTTGGGATGGTTTGTATATATGGGTTTTGATTGTTTTCTTTAGATACCGTCCCGTGTCTTCCATTGAAAAAACAAAAAACAGTTTCTGGGTTTCAGGGTTTCTGGATTTAGATGATGATTCCGTGAAATGTGTATTTGAGTTTTTGTTTTCTGTTTTTGGTTGGGAAATCATTTTTGTTTTTGTTTATGTTTCAATGCAGATTCTATGTGGACAATATTCCAATAAGAGAGGTGAAGAGAACAGAGTCTATGGGTGGTGACTTCCCGTCTAAGCCAATGTCACTGTACGCCACAATTTGGGATGGATCAGATTGGGCCACAAATGGTGGAAAATACAGAGTGAGTTACAAATATGCCCCCTACATTGCTGAATTCTCCGACCTCGTCCTCCACGGCTGCGCAGTGGATCCGATTGAGCAGTTTTTGAAGTGCGACGACTCCCAGGAGTCCGAATTCATCCCCACTGGCGTCACACCAGTGCAAAGAATCAAAATGGAGGGAATAAGGAGGAAGCATATGACGTATTCCTATTGCTACGACAGAGCTAGATACAAGGTCCCTCCTCCGGAGTGCGTGATCTGCCCTCAGGAAGCCGAGAGACTCCGGTCATTCGACCCCGTCACGTTTGGGAACGGGCGACGCCACCATGGGAAACACCGCCGCCACAGGAGCAGGGCCAGCCAAGAGTCTTCCATTTGAAGGAAACAAAAATACTACTACTACAGCTACTGCAGCAGCAGCAGCAGGGCTTATTTTGCTGTATGATGATGATGGGCATTACTTTTCATATTGATAATTCAGCTGGGTCAGTTTCTTTTGTTTGTGTATAGAGAGAGAGAGAGCACAGATTTATCGAGGGTGATATGATAATGGAGTTTCTATATGTTTTCCTCGATGGTGGGATAGAAAGAGGGGGGGTTATGGTATGTGTATAGTTCATACCTCTTAGATTTTCATGTCATCTTTTACCATTCTTCATTATGTTTGTCTTTGGCTTTTTTACAGATTGAATTTCGTGATGATTTCTGTATTTTGATACACCCTTATGGGTTCAATAAATTATTTTTAGTCTATTCAGTAACGTATTTATGCATTTCCCTTGTGATTTATTAATTGATAATTTTTAGGATAAGGTACTTCGTTTTTCCCAACTAACAAGTTAACTTCTTATAGTCATTTGATTATTTGATTAAATTTTTGATGGTTTGATGTATGAGTACGCTTATTATGGTGGCGTCCAATGTACTGATGGACGTTCAAAATCAAATTATGAAAATTTTTAATGGAATTCTGTAATAATTTACTATAAGCTAAAATAAAGTGACCTGGTATCAAATAGAGAATTTTTCACGAAATTTCCATATTAATTATTACATTCTTTGGAGAAAAAAAGCATGACCTTGAAAAAAATGACAATTTCTCTTTTAGGAAAAAAAAAAACAATGCATTTATTTTTTAAGCAGTTAGATAAAGAAAAATAATTTAAAGAAAAATAATTTTGATAAAAATCTAATGGTTTCAAAAAAAATATGGTTCCCAAAAAAAAGTAAAAAAAAAAATTGAAAAATAGAAAAAGAAGATATAAGCATGCCCCCTTCAAAGCTTGTTCTCCTTTGATGTCCCAATTCCCAAATTTATGTTCTTTGGTTTCACGTTCATCTCTTTTTTTCCCCCCAAGGTGAGACTTTGTCATGTTCAGAAGGAGAGTATGTGAATGGTAATTGATGGAATCCAAAGTCATATGGATGTGACAAGTGGTGAAGAAACGGTGCAGCAAATTGGCAGTACATTGTGACTTTCAGCGCACAATACGTATGCATGGTTAGGTTTGGTTCATGAAATTAAAAGGGGCCTCCTTTCTAAGGAAATCAGCATAAATAATGGGTTTCAGAGCTTTGAAAGAGTGAGAGTGAAATAAATTTTGGAGATAAATTTCTTTTGGGTAGTTGGGAAAAAAAATTGCTTTGTTGTTTTGTTGTTGTCTTTTTTCCAATGGGGAAAGACATGATTGTAATAATTTTATTAGAGGAAAAGCGAAAGAAGGTAAAAAAAAGGAGTGCAAACAAGCACAATTGATCAAGGTTTGGAAACCTGCTTCTGATTGTGTACAAATTGGAATCATTGAAATTTGGAAGATAAAATCTTGCAATAATAATCTCCCACTTTTTACTGTGGAAGAAATTAACGCCCCAAATTTAGTTCAGTAGGAAACTCGTATTCTTTTGTATGCTAGTCATGGCTTGGTATATTGGCTTTGCTGTCACGCCCGAAAACTCAAGAGATGATGTAGTGGATTAATTAATTTAATTAAATAAATTTTAGTTAAAATCTATTAATTTAAAGAAATTAATTAGTTATTAAAATGTGACAAATTTAAAACATTTTAGGCGACTATTAAAATAATAAAACGGTTAAGGGAAAAATAAAATAAAAATAACAAAAAATGAGGAATATGTGTTGGGTCTCACCAGGCCTACAATTTGTACACACACATAATATCGACAATAATTAAATCTACAACCACAGTTCAATGAGAAAAGGAAAATTTAAATAATACATGCCTTAATTAAATGATACAAATAACCTACTCAGGGTCTTCTACTGTTCACGACTCTGATCAGTGGACTCTCCGTCAGTTCTAAGCTGGATTCCACTTAGAGGTGAAGGGTTTGAAAACAAATAAAAAGTGAACCAAAGGCTCAGTAGGACTAAACTTTAAAACAAATAAATAATTTAAATATAAAATTTATGATTCAAAAAAAATAATTAGAAAACAGAATTAAACAAATAAATTCATTTAAATTATTCTTACCAAAATCAATTCGTCCAGAAAGTATTTATTATCGTTCTTGGGTAAAACATGATTATCACCACCGTAGTGGCTTAGCTAGGTTTCGATACTTGCCTATAAGGTCGCACTTTACATAACCTGATTTTTGAGTATGGCATCATGCCCATTTATGCATTTCTATAGTTATTAAAATCTCATTTTACTAAGTGTATTCATTTACATTCATTATGCAGTTCATTATGAATATTCTTTTGTTCAACAGTTTATGAAAACAACTGATGAAAATCTTTCTCAATCATTCATTGAAAATATTTTGAATGAATTCTTTTTGAGGCGAAAATCATTTAAAAACATGGCTGCCAAAGAAAAGGGGTAGAAGTCCTAACTCAATACCTGACGCCACAACTCAACACCGCAGTCTTGCTCCGCTATACGTTAGCTCCACTGAACCACAAACAACCTTAAATATAAACTAAGTTCATCAATATCTAACTTAAGATATTCTATGTTACTAAGCTATCGCATGGTGTTATAGTGTGCCATTTATGTCTGTAAAATTATAATTTAAGTTTAAAATCTCAATCTAAGTTTAAAATAGGAAAAATAGGTGAAAAAGGACAAATTTTTGTGAAGCCCGGTCGACCTGCTGGTTCCCTTAGTCCAGCTTGCCAAACTTCTCAGTTCTGCCTACCAGCAAATCAGGACCAACCTGCCAAACTATTTTTAGACTTGGCCTGCCAAAGGGATGAGTTTGGCCTATCAGGCCTGTCAAACTGGAAAAATTTAAAAATTTCCAGATTTGAGCTTCAGCCTCCCCTAGCACAAATCTTCATTTCTAACCCGTTTTCTTAGTTTCCAAGCATAGAAAACATTCATAAATGATAGAAAAACATACTAAAACACTTTTAAACACATTTAAACAAGATTTGCACAAGGATTTTCAAAGAAATCCAAAAATGAGAAAAATGGAGAAAATTAGAAAAACTTGATTCTATCGTGATTTTTGTTCAATCTAGGTTGGGTTGTGCTATACTAACTTAGCTTAAAGGTTTTCTAAGCTCATAAAACCTAGATTACAATGTTTTAAAGAAATTTAGAAAATTATAGCAAAGTTTGAACATTTGAAAATAAAAGATTTTACCTCGAATTAGAGCTTTAAAACGAATTTGCGAAAGCTCAATCGTGTTCCTTGACCTCCAATCCAGCTAAGAATCAAAGCTTGGATTCAAAATTTTTTAAATCAAAGTGAAAGGAGAGAGAGAGGGAAAACGCAGAGGGAGAAAAAGGGGGAGAGACCATGGGAGAAGAGAGAGAGTGGGCTGAGAGTGTGAGAGGGAAAGAGTAAGGGAGATGGATAAATAGAGAGGGAGAGAGGCTTTGTAGAGGAAAAACCTTGTGCCATCCACGGTTTTGCAAAAAAGACGTATTTGGCATTTGATGATTTGTTTTATTTAAAAATTTAAAGTAACAAACAAATAAAATAATTAAGAGTAGTTAAAAGTAACTTAGAAATAACACTAATTTGAAATTATTACAAAATAGTTAAATTGAGTTTGGAGTACATCATGGCATACTGATTCACCATTTTATGCACAAATCATGCTTAATTAATTTTGAGGTGTTACAGCTCTCTTCTCCCAAAAAAAATTTCGTCCTCAAAATCACAATCAACTCAGAAACAAAATAAGTGCTGATACAACTCTTGCATAGTTGATTCTAATTCCCAAGTGGTTTTATCTACTTTGTGATGCTGCCACACGACTTTCACTAACGGTATTTTGCGATGTCGCAAGTTGATCACTTTCCAATCGATAATCTAGATCGGCACCTCTTTGTATGTCGTGTCTTCTTAGATATGCACATCATGGAATAAGACTGTCTTGCTTTACTCGAGTAGACACTTTCAAAGCATCGACACGTGAAATTCGTTGTGAACATGAGAGAGCTTGGGAGGAACATTGAGCCAATAGGTGACCACACCAACGCGTTGAGTAATCTCAAACGGCCTAACATACCTCGATACGAGTTTCCCACTTGCACCGAAATGTGATATACTCTTGTGCAGTGAAACTTTCAAAAAAAATATCTCCTACTTTGAATTCCAGGGATCGGCGTCTTCTATCTGTATAACTTTTATGTCTACTCTGAGCTGCTCTCAATCGATCCTTTATCACGGTAACCTTTTTGTTGCTATCACGGATCTCATCTAACCCGAGAACAATCCTATCTTCTAGTTCTGCCCAACAAATAGGTGACCGACATGGTCGTCCATAGAGCGCTTCAACGGTGTCATGCCAATGCTCTCTTGATAGCTGTTGTTGTACACAAACTCTACCAGATGCAAATACTTCTTCTAGTTCCTACCAGAGTCTAACACACATGCACGTAACATTTTTTTGAGGATTTAGATGACCCGCTCAGATTGCCCGTCAGTTTGAGAATGAAAGGCTGTGCTGAAATTTAAGTCCATGCCCAAGGCTTCCTAAAAGCTCCTCCAGTATTTGGCGTTGAATCAGGTGTCTCTATCGGAATAATGGATAAGGGAACTCCGTGCAACCTTACTATATTCTGTAGATATAGCTCTTCGAGAACTCTCCTTGAACATGTCGACCTAAAAGGGATGAAATGCACCGATTTTGTTAACCTGTCGACCACGACCCAACTTGCGTCATGTCTTTGCTCCGTTCTCGGCAAACCAGTAAGAAAATCCATTGTGATGTGCTCCTATTTCCACCTTGGAATAGGAAGTGGCTGAAGATGACTTGCTGGCTTCTGGTGCTTGGCTTTCACTTGGAGACAAGTCATGCACTTGGACACGTACTCCTAGACATCCTTTTTCATGCCTTTCCACCAGTATTGCCTCTTTAGAACACGATACATCTTCATGCTCCCTAGATGAATGGCAAGTTGAGACTTGTGGGCTTCATCCATTACGGTGGGCTTCATCCATTACGGCCTTTGTCACTTCTACAATTGCTGGAATTACCAAACACTCCTTAAAGTATAGCAATCCATTTGTATGTATCCTCTATTTCTTGAATTGCTCTCCATTCTGAATTCACATCAGATTCCCTATAGGTGTTGGTCTCGCCATTGATTCCATTTCACCATCTGAACGAGAGTTGGGGACGTCTCCATATGATACATCAAAACTCGGTTGTAGTCTTTATAGTATTGTAGCCCGTACTCACTCACTGTTGCATCTCTTTTCTAGTTTTTAAGAGCCAAGCAAGCCATAATCCTTAAAGACTTTATGCTGATTGCATCTGCGACTACGTTAGCTTTCCCAAGATGGTATTGTAATGTGAAATCATAATCTTCCATGCATTCCATCCACCTTGACTACCTTAAGTTCAAATCCTTATGAGTGAACAGATACTTCAAACTCTTGTGGTCAGAGAAAACTTGAAATGTTGCCCCGTACAGATAGCATCTCCAAATCTTCAGTGTATAAATCATCGCTGCGAGCTCTAAGTCATGAGTGGGGTAGTTCTGCTTGTGAGGCCTTAGTTGTCTCAATTCATATGCCACCACTCGTCCATGTTGCATCAACACGCACCTAAGTCCATGTCCTGAAGCATCCGTGTAAACTTTGTACAGCTCATCACTATTCAGGATAATTAACACCAGAGCTATAGTCAACTGATTCTTTAACTCCTAGAAGGTAAACTTGCATTCTTCATCCCACTTAAATCTGACATTCTTCTTGATCAGTCTTGTTAATGGAGCAACTATCTTTGAGAAGTCCTTTACGAATTTTATAGTAGTATCCTACGAGTCTCAAGAAACTACGGATCTCTACTACATTCCTCGATTGTTCCCACTCGACAATGGCTTTTACGTTGGAAGGATCCACTGAAATGCCTTGCTCGGAGATGAAATATCCCAAAAACTTAACTTTAGTCAGCCAAAATTTGCACCTTTCCTTTTTGGCGTACAGTTGGTGCTCTTGCAGAGTCTGAAGCAAGATCCTCAAATGTTCTTCATGCTCCTCCCAGGTCTTAAAATAGATCAAAATGTCATTAATAAACATGATCACAAACTGATCCAAATAAGGCTTGAAAACCTATTCATCATGTCCATGAAAGCTGTCGGAGCATTTGTCAACCTAAACGGCATCACCAGAAACTCGAAATGTCCATATCGGGTCTTGAAGGCTGCTTTGGGATGTCTTCTTCCTTAATCCTGAGCTGGTGGTACCCTGAACGTAAATTGATCTTTGAAAAGTACTGCGAACCTCCTAACTGATCAAATAACTCATCGATCATGGGCAGTGGATACTTGTTTTACATGGTGACTCGATTTAGCTACCAATAGTTTATGCACAACCTGAGGGTGCCATCATACTTTCTAGCGAAGAAAACCGATGCATCCGATGGTGATGTATTGTTTCAAATATACCCTTTGTCAGCAAGCTCTTAAAGTTGCTTTCTCAATTCTTTCATCTCTATCAACGCCATCTGATACGATGCTATGGAAATTGGAGCCATTCTCGGAAGCAACTCAATACCAAACTCAATCTCCTGATGCAGTGGTAATCTCGGTAACTCGTTAAGGAAAACATATTCAAATTCATCAACCACTGGTACTGTTGTATTCTTTACCGATGCACTGGATTCTCCTTCTAGGTTCACGAGGAAGGCATAGCAAGTTAGATTCTTCCGCCCTCTAAGACATGTCTTCATGAGACGCTCACTTATCGTTTAGTCATTATCACCCTGGTAAATGATCGTTGTTCCCCTATCAAACATTAAGGTCACTCTTCTAAGTTGACAATCTACAACTGCGTTATGCTTGGACAACTAGTCCATTCTTAGGATTACATCATATGAGCTCATGTGCATTACAATCAAATCACTCTTTAGAATCTCACCCCTAATCATTATTTTACAAGGTTTACATATACAGTTTACACACACCAGCCCCAAGGGTGAGGTGATAATCAAAGGCTCATCAAATTCTTCTACTTCTAATCCTAAGGCATGTATAAAAGAACTTGAAATGAGAGTGTGAGTGGAATTAATATCGAATAAAACATGTGCTAAAGATTGTGAGACTAAATCCATACTGTCGACGACTACGTTACTAATCTGTGCATCCAAACTCCCTAAAGTCATGTTGTGAACTTGGGCTGGAGCTTTCCCCTTTCCTCTACCAATGTTGTTGGGTCTTAGATTGGTCGGCCAATACTACTGTAGTGGAGGAGACTGAACGCTAGCCGACTTGGTGCTTGATACTGTAGGGCATTACATTGAAAGTTTTATGGTTGGTATCCTTGCGCTGGGTGTGGCAATTGCTAAGGAGTGAATTGATGGAACTGTAGCTAAGGGAATTGTTGAGGTGGAGGTAAAAACTGAGGTTAAGGTTGATGACTTGTACCTTCTCCGGTCTGAAGTCCTAGGCAAGCATTCCTAATCAAGTAGCTTTTCTTGATGTGTCTCGGTTGCTGGTGATAATGGCAATCAAAGCTATAGGGGTTGCTGCGCCCATTGCTTGAGGAACTGTTGCGCCTGCTAACGTTGCCTTGCTGATTCTTTACCTAAGCTTGGTGACTGCTACCTCTCCTATTGCTCCTCTAAGGTCCTCTGACTATCCTTACCCAATCCTCATAGTAGTGTGCATAATTGTTCTCCACAGATATAGCTAATGATGCCAACTCGCCAAAATTTTAGAGTCGAAGAGCGACCACTTGCCATCGAATGGAAGCCTTAAGCCCCTCTTGAAACTTAATACACTTCTCACACTCCGATGCCACAACAGATGGAGCAAACCTTGCCAACTCATTAAACCTTGCCTCGTACTCCTAAACCGACATATCATCTGCTCCAATCTATAAAATTCAGTAGCTTTTTGATCTCTATATCCTTACAGGAAGTAATGCTTATAGAATAACTTCTCGAACCCGTCTGAGCTAATATTCTTGTTGTTTTCTAGACTTCTAGCTTGCTTCCACCAAGTATTAGCTCCACCTCTAAGTTTATAAGCTGCAAACTCCACTCGATACTCCATTGGTATACCAAGGTTATCCAAATGCTTCAAAACCGAGTTTAACCAATATTTAGTCACCTACAGGTCCCCATTTTCGTTAAAGGTTAGAATAGATGCACGTCGAAACTCCTTAAAGTACGTATGCCAATGACTTGCCTCGAAATCCTCTGGTCTTGCCCTTGCTACCATTTGTGAAAACCAGCAAGCATCACCCCCATCATACTTTCCTCATTTCTCGGGTTTGCGTCAGCAACAAATGAACGACGTCTGGGTGCCATTCTCTTACTTCTAAAAACAAAATTGGACTATTAGTGGTATTTCATTATCGTACCTATGTGTACACAATTTCCAAGGTTTATAACTTAAGGCTCTGATACCATTCTGTCACGCCTCGAAAACCCAAGAAGTGACGTAGCGGATTAATTAATTTAATTAAATTTTAGTTAAAATCTACCAATTTAAGGAATTAAATAATTATCAAAATGTGATAAATTTAAAACCTTTTAGGCGATTATTAAAATAATAAAACGGTTAAGGGAAAAATAAAATAAGAATAACAAAGAAGGAGGAATACATGTTGGTTCTCACCAGGCCTATAACTTGTGCACACACATAGTATCGATAATAATTAAATCTACAACCACAGTCCAATAAGAAAAGGAAGATTAAAATAATACATGCCTTAATTAAATGATACAAATAACTTACTCGGGGTCGTCTATTGCTTGTGAGTCCGATCAATGGACTCTCTGTTAGTCCTAAGCTGGATTCCACCTAAAGGGGAAGGGTTTTGAAAACAAATAAAAAGTAAGCAAAAGACTCAGTAGGACTAGGCTTTAAAATAAATAAATAATTTGAAAATAAAATTTATCATTCAAGAAAAATAATTAGAAAATAGAATTAAATAAATAAATTCATTTAAATTATTCTTACCAAAATCAATTTGTCTAGAAAGCATTTATTATCTTTCTTGGCAAACCATAATTATCACCACCATAGTAGCTCAGCTAGGTTTCGGGACCTGCTCCCAAGGTCGCACTCTACATGACCCGATCTCTAAGTATGACATAATACCTATCTATGCATTTTTATAATTATGAAATTCTCATTTTACTAAGTGTATTTATTTACATTAATTATGCATTCATTATGAATATCCTTTCATTCAACAGTTTATAAAAACAACTGACGAAAATCTTTTTCAATCATTCATTGAAAATATTTTAAAAGAATTCTTTTTAAGGCTAAAATCGTTTAAAAACATGGCTGCAAAGAAAAGGGGTGGAATTCCTACCTTAATACCCAGCACTGTAGTCCTACTCTGCTATACATTAGCTCCATGTAACCATGAAGAACCTTAAATATAAACTAAGTTCATCAATATCTAACTTAAGATATTCTATGTTGCTAAGCTATCGTATAGTATTCTAGTGTGCCATTTATGTCTATAAAATCATAATTTAAGGTTAAAATCTCAATCTGGGTTTAAAATAGGAAAAACGGGTGAAAAAGGATAAATTTTCATAAAGCCCGGTTGGCCTACTGGTTCCTCTGGTCTAGAGTTTGGCCTACCAACAAACTAGGACTGGCCTACCAAACTGTTTCCAGGTTCGGCCTGCCGAACTCATGAATCTAGCTTGTCGAACTTTAAGTTCAGCCTGTCAAACTAGAAAAATCTAAAAATTTCTAGATTCGAGCTTCGGCCTCTCGGAGCTTAAATTTTCATTTTCAACTTGTTTTCTTAGTTCCCAAGCATAGAAAACATTCATAGATTATAGAAAAACATACTAAAACACTTTTAAACACATTTAAACAAGATTTGCTCAAGGATTTTCAAAGAAACCCAAAAATGCAAAAAAATGGAGAAAAATAGAAAAACTTGATTCTATCTTTATTTTTGTTCAATTTAGCTTAGATTCAGGTTGGGTTGTGCTATACTAACTTAGGTTAAAGGTTTTCTAAGCTCATAAAACCTAGATTACAACGTTTTAAAGAAATTTAGAAAATTGAAACAAAGTTTGAAAATTTAAAAATAAAAGAATTTACCTCGAATCGGAGCTTTAGGACGAGTTTGTGAAAGCTCAATCGTATTCCTTGACCTCCAATCCAGCTAAGAATTAGAGCTTAGATTCAAAATTTTTTGAATCAAATAGAGGGCAGAGAGAGAGGGAAAACGTAGAGGGAGAAAGAGGGGGAGACAGCGTGGGACAAGAGAGAGAGTGGGCTGAGAGAGTGAGAGGGAGAGAGGCTTTGTAGAGGGAAAACTGTGTGCCATCCACGGTTTTGTAAAAAGGATGTATTTGGCATTTGACGATTTGTTTTGTTTAAAAATTTAAAATAACAAACAAATAAAACAATTAAGAGTAGTTAAAAGTAACTTAGAAATAGCATTAATTTGAAAATGTTACAAAATAATTAAATTGAGTTTGGATTACATCATAGCACACTGATTTACTATTTTATACACTAATCATACTTAATTAATTTTGGGGTGTTACATTTGTGGTCCTCTTTCAATCTACACCAAAGAGCCTTCTTTATCAGTTTGATTCATGTTATTTTGCCGATGAGTCATGAAAACAAAAATACTTCAAAAAAATTTAAAATGAACAACGAAAATATGAAGACAAAAAAGGCCA